>NW_010729208.1:681880-705268 GCF_000365185.1 Nelumbo nucifera
TGAGACAGGCCATCCCAACATTTGGTGGCACACCAGTATCAGCCTTGGCAAGATAAATCTCCCCAGACTTATCCAACGGCTGTGAATATTTAAAACTAACACGAGTCTCTATAAGTGTCCAGTTTTAGGATTTTACACAGAATTAAACCAAACAACATGAATCAAACATGCAATTTTATTTATTTCCACTAAATAACAAAAGTACTTCAAATCGGATTGAAGCTAAGGGCATACAAAACTGTCTAACAACAAGTACCGTGGTCGGAGAATGCCAAGGTCGGCACATTATCAAAGTTAGCAAGCACAAGTGACAACATGATGACGGTGTACATAGAAGACCTTCCTAGACCCAACCTTCTTGGGGGGCAAAAGAGGTCGCTCCCGTATTGCAAGCAGAACCAAGTTGGTCTATGGCGACTAGGTACTCCACTACTTGCGTTGCTTGCGGCCTTTAGAAGTAGATCAGGTACTCCACGAGATCCATGAAGGTCTCTGTGGAGGACACCTGGGGAGTAGGGTGCTCACCCAAAAAACATTAAGGCAAGGGTAGTATTGGCCCACCATGAAAGCGGATGCACTCGAGCTCGTCAAAATATGCAACAATTGCTAGAGGCACACCAACATCCTCCTTCAACCTATAACCAAAGTAAAGTATCTAACTAGCCCGTGGCCTTTCGCCCAGTAGAGGATAGATATTCTCGGTCCATTCTCACCAGCAACTAGGTAGAGAAGGTTTCTGGTCATGACAGTGGATTACTTCACGATGTGGGTGGAAGCCGAGCCCCTGATGACGATCACAACCTGGAGTGCATAGAATTTTTTTTCTGGAAGAACATAGTCTGCCACTTTGGACTACCTAAAGTGTTGATATCAAACATTGGGAAGCAGTTCGAGGATATCAAGTTCTAGAACTAGTGTGCCGAGATGGGGATCTAATAGAATTTCACATTGGAAGCACACCCTCAAGCGAACGGACATGCCGAAGTGGAGAATAGGGCCATACTCCACAGATTGAAAGCTCGCTTAGCACGAGCTAAAGGTTTATGAATAGACGAATTTCCCAGTGTCCTTTGGGCCTACAGAATGACCGTCAAGACCACAATAGGTGAGACGTCGTTTAATTTGACATACGGAGTGGAGGCCGTAATCCCAACTGAGATCGAAGTACCAACCCTACGACGAGAGGCATACGACAAAGAGGCTAATGATGATGAACTGTGGACAAACTTTGACTTGATTGAGGAAGTACGTGACCTAGCCTACATCTAGATTGCGGCCTACCAACAGTAGGGAGCTTGGTACTACAACGCTTGAGTCAAGAGACGTCAGTTTTGAGTTGGCAACTTGGTACTCCGCAAGGTGATGGTACCTGAGCCTGGCATAGGTAAGCTCGAACCGAACTGGGAGGGTCCGTATAGAGTGAGACGGGTTTTTGGTGAAGGCACACACGAGCTTGAGACACTGGAAGGGAAGCAAATACCCCGCGCTTAGAACACTGACAACTTGAAGAGGTACTATCTATGGGATCGAGAGTCAAACATCCGCAAGAATTCACTAAGTCCAGAAGACCACCGAGCTGGTCAAGGCATGCACTAGAGAGTGGACTACAAGTCGCTCCCAAGGCCTAAGGGCTAAGGTGTCGAGCTAATACCCACTAAGTCCAGAAGACCATTGAGCTGGTCAGGGTGCGCATTGAAGAGTGGACTATGAGTCGCTTCCAAGGCCTAAGGGCCAAGGTGCCGAGCTAATAAGAGATCTCGACACTAAATAAGACCTAGTCACCTCTTCAGCATGGGCAACATAAGACCCAGTCACTTCTTCGGAATTTAGCCTCATTGGTGTGTAGATTGGTCGGGCACATACCCTATGGTGCCTGCTCACTTCAGACACATTGACTTCGAGTTATTCCAAATCATGCCTTGCTCATCAGTTTGGCACCTCGGGATAATCTACACAGAAATTTTGGACGATATGTGATACACACAATGAGAAAAGAAAGTATTGCCTTACTTTATAATCAAAATGTTGTTCTTGTACATGCAAAAAAAAAAAATCTACTGAACCAAGCTTAGAGGCTTGGTATATGTTCTATGTACACTGGGGGTCCAAGAAAAGAGGCAAGTTTCAGTTATGATGGGGCTCTTCGTCCCTGCCTTCAATAGCATCTCTCAGTTCATCTTCCGTAGTGACTCCAACGGCGCCTACCTCATCGGTCTCCCTAGTAACCTAGCTACATGACTTCTCTACCATTCCCTCAACGGAGTTGTCATCGCTCTCCTCTTCGGAATGAGGGTCCTCCTCCTAGGATCGGAGTACCATCTCGGTGGTAACCCCGATAGTAGTGACGTCCTTGAGGTCGAGTTGAGGGAAGGTCTACCTAGTAAGCCAGTGGCACAACTTGAAGCCCTTTCTAAAGGCCTTGGTTGCGACTTCGCCTTGGAAACTGTCGTACTCTGAAGAACTTTTATAAAACTCAACAGCTCGCATTTTGGCATCTTTAATCTCCTGAGCATGGACCTCTTCGTGATGGCTGAGTTGTTTCTTCGTTTCTTTGACTTCGGTCTCAAACTCCAAAATTCATCTCTTTTTTGGCTTCACATCGCCCTCGAGCTTCTAGATGTGACTCACCGCCTTCACCAACTTGCTTTCAGCCACCATTGCCCTCTCATTGGAGGCGGATGCCTTAGCCTCAACAGCCTACACCTTGGTGTAATGCAGCTCGGCTTGCTTGAGGAAGGAATGAATCATGGAGTTCATCTGCAAGAAAGGAGAAGATGATGAGTCTAAGTATAGAGAAATGAAAAATGAAAGAGTTCAGTGCGGAGATTGGAGAGGCATACCACCATGAGATGACCTAGGGCCTTAGTGGCTAGTTGATCGGGTGACAGTTTGGCATACTTCAGCACCTTGTCGGGGAAGATGACCTCTTTGCTCTTTGCGATGGCCACCCGAGCATTGAAGATACCTTGGTTCTCCTCGGGGTTTGGCAAGGAGCCACCGACCTTGGGACAATTGGGTTGAGATTCAAGAGCTTGGACCATCTCGGGCTTGCAGGGCATCGATCTCGCTCCCTGGCCTTCTTCAACCAGGTCGATGACCGGGACCCTTTCCCTGGCAGGAGCAGCAGGATCAGCCAGGATCTCAGGTTCAGGTACCACCTCCTAGGGGACATCACGGACAACCTTCCTCTTCTTCCCCTTCTTCATGTTCGAGAACAACCTAGTGATCGAGACATCCGACATGGTGCCTGCAAGAAAAAAAAAATGATAAGTAAACCAAAGTAACAAAGCAAAAAGATTAAGTGTGTGCATACCGAAGTGGAGACCTACTCGAGCTTAGCCCCACGTCGACTAGTTTCTCCTCGGCTAGAAAATCCTTCAAACTTAACCTAAGCTTCGCCTAGGACTAGATTTCCTTCTTCACTTCCTTGTCTAGCTTGATGTCGAGGTCACTGATCGCCGTCCTCCACTGTATCAGAAACGGCCACCCCCCAACCACAGTGACGACGAAGTAGCTTCTCTTCTAGGCCGAGACTTTATTGGAGTAATCAAACAAGATTTGTACCTAGGTCGGGGGTCAGGTAGTAACTTTGTTTTTTCGGACGAGGGAACACTAGTGGGATTCTTCTTAATTGAACAAATCGAGATGAAGATGTCTAAGGTTAAAGGTCTTCCGTAGTCGTGAAAAAGGGAGATGAGGCCTACAATGGTATGAACCGAATTCAGGTAGAGTTGGTCTATGGTGATGTTGAAAAATTTGATGACTTTGACAATAAAGGGATGGAGTGGGAAGCGCAGCCTGACAGTCAATTGCTCTTCGAATACGATCTCATCGCGATCATGGTCCCAAGGGTACCCTTCTAATGGAATGCTCCAACCATGGTCCTCAGGGAACTTATAATATGTCAGTAACACTTGGAGCCTCTCCGCCGTTATCACAAAAGGATCAAAGCAATCTGGCCCCAACTTCCGAGAAAGACGCAAAGTAGAGGCTTCCTTCCTAGAGACCTCTCGCTCCTAAGTTGAAGTGTCCATTTCGGATGGGCTAGATCCAGAATGGTGTGACGAGGTGCTTGCCTCGATAGGACCGGACTCAACTGAGGTACCCACATCGGCCTCAGTTGACTCACTACTCATATCAAACAAACTACCAGTGCTAGAGCTAGACATTCCGAACTGAAGAAAAAAGAAGGCAAGGAACAAAAGCAACTTACCTAAAGACAGTAAAAAGGGGGTGGATTCGAGCACAAAGGTAGGTAACACCGACCTGGGAACAAACGTGCGACCTCAGGACCACGAGCACACAATTTACGGTGAGGTAAAAGGGACCCCAAGGTCCCTATTTATAGCCGCTGTAGCCGATCTTGAACGGTCTGGATCAACGCGATCCAATGGCTCTCATGGAAACTAGCTTCATGCCTCTTGAGGTCAAAATTGGTTGAGTGTACATTTTGAGGTCTGCGGAGTTAAGTAACCCATGCGACGTCCGCGTGTCCCCGGCATGCGATTTGGTTTCCTAATCAAGCTGGATGGGTCATTGTGGTCAAACCGTTGCGCCGATCATCAACCGGGAGGAAAATCGGGCCAAATCCACTAGAGCTCATCATGAACTCCCTGCGCCAAGTTGGGACCCCTGGCATGGGGAGTGGGGGCAATTGATGAGGGGTGATTTGGCCCCAACCTAGTAAACGAAGGACACATGGATGCGACCTGCCAGCTAGACCGAGATTCAGCACGTGCCGCCATCTCAATGCCACCTGCCACCTCGGTGGGCTAAGCTACCTCGGGTGTCTCGGGGACCTTAGCAATGATTGAGGTTCGAGTAACTCGGGACCTAACCTATCGAGGTGACACACATCAGATTTCTAGAAGCCTACCAACTGTCTCTGAGCCCTTCGGGATCATGCCACACAACCGTAGGCCTTATCCTCATTCCGCCCGAATCGGACGAATGCGATAAGCCTTATCAGCTAGCACGTTACCCACCTTCTAAAGCGGAACGGACTCCTACGGCTCACGTTGAGGATCACGGAAGTGTTTCATGAGACCCACGACAACCCAATTATATAAGGGTATCAAAACCTGGGACCCAGGTATGCACAATTTAGTGCATTCTAGCTCTCATAATCATTTGCTTTCAACTCACAACCAACCCAGTACTAACTTAAGCATCGAAGTGACCACACCGGGTCATTCACCCCAGGTACTCTGAGCTGAAAGAAAGTGAGTACCCAGGGAAGTTGCACTCAATTTCCCCGGCAACCCCGGGAAGGCCCTAACAACCCCAGGCGCACTCACATTCCCTGGAAACCCTAGAAAGGCCCTAACAACCCTAGGCACGCTCTCATTCCCTGGCAACCCTAGAAAGGCCCTAACAACCCTAGGTGTGCTCTCATTCCCTGGCAACCCCAGAAAGGCCCTAACAACCCTAGGCGCGCTCTCATTCCCTGGCAACCCTAGGCGTACTCATATTCCCCGACAACCCCGGGAAGGCCTTGGCAACCACATGGAAAATTTATTTCTACACTGCAAGTTCACAAGGGAGCTTTGTTTGAAGGCTTTGAGATGCTTCGAGGTGTCCTTGTGCTTCCCAAAAGGGTTTTTGGAGTTACTTTGGAGCTAGAACCTAGCTGGCTTATCTAAAAATGGAAGAGCCATTTGAGGAGTAATTCCACTGGCAGTGTTGTGGACAGTTTGGACAAAGAGGAACAAGAGGCTTTTTGAGGACAAGTACAGTTTTGATGATTCAGTTCTAAAAGATTTTTGGGGAAGAATTTACTATTTGGTGGCTTTTTACAAATTATTCAAGAAAACTACATATAATACTCTCTTTGACAACTGCAATATTTTTGTATCTAGTTGAATAGAATCCCTTGGAATGTATAAAGTTTTCTTTGTTTTCCTGCTCGGTGTCTTACTGTGCAGGTCTTCTGTAATTTCTTCTTTTCTTTAATGAAATACATTAACTTTTCTCAAAAGAATATCTGCTCTTGTTGAATCTTAAATGCTGATCCGTCCTGAAAACAACACTTCTATCCTGTTCTGTGTTCTTTCTAAAATCACCCCAAAGACCAATATTGCTAGAATTCAGAAAGCTGCAGCCATCAAAGTTTAGTTTGAGATGTTAGGAGTTAAAGGTTGACATAAAGCATGTGAAATGTTCATAGTTGAGGTGGAATCAACCATGTTCCTCTTGTTTCTTTTGATATTATCTGGAGTAAAAAGAGCAAAAGTTTTCATTTCTTTTCCTTATAAACAAAAAATGTTTCCATGAGCTCTATCTTGTACATAATTTCATTATGTTGAAAGTTCAACAACCTTCGAGCTGCAGGCATTAAATAAAGTGAATCCTCATGAGCTCCTACAACCGGTGGTTCACAGAGATTCCTTTTTTTAATCACTTTTAGAAAAGAAATGCTAATTTTATTACTGCAGTTTTTGTCTAAATCACTCCTTTAGTAAAATCTACTTCTATGATAGTAGTACTTGTGCTGAAATATTAGCTATCCTACATGAATTACAGCTAGCTAAATCTCTGCATTTAAAAAAAAATATTCATTAAATGGGATTCACATGTAATCATAGGATGGATAAGAAGTAATGAAGCAGGGTCATGGAAATCACAAAGCTTACAATGGAGTTGGCCGACATTGCTGATGAACTAGCAAAATGAGGGTCAAAACAAAGGCAAATGTATTGGGGTATAGTACCCCAGGGAGGGAATTTATAATGGTTGAGGCGACTATCCAAGGCTCGATATCTTACTGCGGTACTGATTAAAAAAACACCATCTATTGCATCTTTTATGCTTGTACATTTCTTTCTAGTTCTATATAAACTTTTGGAATGGTCATTTTCTGTTTTTATAAGATTTCTCTTATACCAATATTGAGAATACTATGTTTTGCAGGTTTTTTGTGATCCTAAATGGAGGTTGGAAATAATAATATTACAGTATTTTTCAAGGTACCTGACAAAGGTTTGGCAACTCTTTAATATTTGTGAATGAAACTTAAAGTCTTTAAGCAAGTCTTCCCCTTTTATAAAGCTAAAGTATATTTGTATTAACTGAACAAAATAATACAAAACAGGTACAAGGTTCCCTGTATAAAGAGTTTCTGTACATCTGATCTACATTTAAGGACCTCCAAGAAAGTCAACAGTTAAAAAAGAAACAGATAATTCATCTTCTTTGAACAACCTATGAACAGACACCCAAGTCCTGATAAAAAACCCTATGGTTACTTTCCAATCACATTGCCCACAGCCCTGCTAATGGGATGACTAACCACAGAAGTCTGCCCCTCTTGTTTATGTCTTAGATATGCCATCCGGCCATTAAGGTATTTGACTGAGCTGGGCATGCACCAGGAATATGGGACAGTTTTTGTGAACTATTCCCAAATTCTGGAGTATCTACAATGTCAAAATAGGTGGCCAGCTGATTCAGATTCCTTGTTGCACAATAGGCATAATATATCAGCCGGGTTTATGCCTTTTCTCACCAACATTTCCTTGGACACTGAAATGTTTTAGGCTTTTGCTGCGGTAGAACTAAGCTGTTATTCCACATTGCCAACACTACAGGAAATTTGGGCATTAGCGGCACTGTTTTGGCCGACAGATAAATGGCTGCCGCTAGAAATATTAGTATTTAGCGGCAGTCATTTAAAACTGCCACTGCCGCTAAAAATTAGATTTCCTGCCGCTATCGGCTATACTATCTGTGAAAATAGGATTTTCTTCCTCCCGTTCCTCTCTTCTCTGATTTATTTGTCTTCCCGCTCTCCCCCCTCTTTCTCTCTCTCTTCTTACCGTCAAACCTGTGCTCACTCTTTCTTCACTTCTCTTCTGGTCTGCTCACACCACCGAACGGCATTCATCCAGTGAACTTTAGATTCTAAGAGGCTAGGATTTTATTTATAATCATCATTTTGAGCCACACATTTTTATTTATTCGTTTCTTCAATCCCATTCTAATAAGCATTTCACAGGGGAGGATTTGGGAGAACCTCTACGTCTTTGATCCCTTGAAGCTATTCGTTTGCATATCCTTCCGATCTTTGCAAGGTGAGCTTTCAATTGTTTTCATTGCTATTTTATTTTATATAGAAAATTGTAGATCTGTATGAATTTTATATACAATGATCCCTTACAGCCGACAAACTCAGTGTTTCAGTGCAATGCACCACATGCTGGTGCACCGACCAGTTGGCCCTTGCCCTAGCAATGAAGTAGGTGAACTAATTGGCAACCATAGAAAATTCCAAGATCGTATTTCTTTTTTTTTTTCTTTTATCATGTTTTCACCTGAAGATGTTTTTTCAAGCTCGTTGTGGAATTCTTCCACAAAGAGAACTCTATGTTCCCTGAAATTAATTATAGACTCTTCTCTCCCAGATTGACAAGAAATATTTGGACTTTCACTCTGCAACATATTATGCCTCAACAAGGTTCTTCTCCTTCAGTGCTGGAGCTTTATCTTCAGCTCCTATTGGGTTGGTGATAACTGATATTCTGATTAGGTTGTAATTAGGTTAGATTTCGATCCAGCCATATCCAACTCCAATCTGATTATTCTAAAACTTAAATCTGGATTGATCCAAAATTGGATCAGATCTAGGGTCTTGGATTAGATTCAGATTAGATCCAACTGGTGCCTGTTGTGTTCGAAGTGTCATTAAGGCCAACTCCGGGGAAGGTAAGCATTCTCAATGATGGGTCTATAGTGGTTGAAGTTGGAGGGATTGAACTGGGCCAGGGGCTCTGGACAAAGGTGAAGCAGATGACTGCATTTGCTCTTAGTCCAGTAAAATGTGATGCAAGTGGAGACCTCTTGGAGCGTGTACAGGTCATTCAGGCAGACACATTGAGCTTAGTACAAGGGGGGATGACTGCTGGGAGCACCACATCAGAGGCAAGCTGTGAAGTAGTTCGAATCTGCTGCAATGAGTTAGTTGAAGGACTAACCCCTCTCAAGGAAAGGCTGCAGGAGAAGATAGGTCCAATCTCATGGAATATGTGGATTCTCCAGGTGATTATTTAAATTTAAATTATTTACGTTCTGGATTTTCTGAAGTCACGATGTTCAAGTTTATATGATTACATTCTTACCAAGAAGTAGCTGGTGGGGCCTACCAACAATCCCTGTGAAGGGTGGAAAAGAATTTCTTTTTCAACAGAGAGCCTACCAACAAGCCCTGCCGCACAACCTACCAACAATCCCTGTGAAGGGTGGAAAAGAATTTCTTTTTCAATAGAGACAGCCTACCAACAGCTGTCTCAAGCAGTTGCAATTCTCATTTTCTGAGAGAGCACTATCTTTCTAATTGAATATGAGAAGAGGTATGATCCTCAAATACAGGTTTAATTGTAAGCTAAGCCTGAAAAACAGCTTTCACAACCTACGCATGTTTAAGTTTGAGACAACAGCCTGAAAAACAGCTTTCTACCTGTGGTGCTAGCCATATCGTCTATATGTTTGGGACAACCTAGATTGCCCAGGGCCATAAAGCTGCATTATTCAAAGCAAGAATACTATAGATTATTAGAAATTCTCTTAAACAAAGAATTTGTTCTGATATGGATGCTGAAGCTATATTGTTGTCCAGACATCAAAATAATAGACTGTTAGGCTGTTTTTTTCCTCAGTAAACTAAAGAGGCTGTGCTTTTAAAGGACAGTTATTAAGTTTCCTTCAACTTTCTGTTTCTCTCTTATTTTCTATCAAACCAAACATAGCCCTATTGGATATAGCCAAAATTTCTTGTTACTTGGAATATTAACTGTAATAATGAGATTTTTCAACATTGGTGGTGAAAATCTATGTATATTCTGAATATCCAAGAAGGCACCTGGTTGAACTGTCTTGATGGCTAAAAGTGTTCGTTAATCCAATGGTTCCTCTAATACTTGAACATTGTCAAGTAATTCCAAAAGGATGCATTCATATTATGATGCTGGATTTACTAATTATTACAATTTTATCACAAAAGTGATGAGAATTTTTCACTTTTCTTTGGAAAATTTGTAGAAACTGCATTTGGCAGGAAAAGCATTCTCTGTCTCAATACATCTGGTTTGCACCTTGCAGGCAAATCTACAAGCAGTTAACTTATCTGCAAGTGCTTACTATGTTCCTGAATTTACACCTATGCGGTATCTAAATTATGGTGAAATTTTCTTTACATTTTTTCTTTGTATGAAACAACAAAAGAGACCAAGTCTGACTCATACGCTTTAACCTTGAAACCTAGATCCCTATTCCACATGAACGTAGGTGCTGCTCTCACCGTCAATGAGCAGAAGATTCATGAAGGTCCTTCATACCTGCATTAAACATGCTTCAGAACTCTAGTCATGCATTAAAACAGCCCCACTACTCCCTATCACACACCCCCTTGTGCGAAATCTCTCATGCAGCCTATTGTTTGGGGGAGAAGTGAACGAACGCCTCCCTAACCACTCTCTCTCATAACCTTCCTTTATGAAACAAAAGCAGAGGCAAGTCTAAGTCTTTGTTTCTCTACCTTGCATTCATATACACCTGTACCCTCATAAACTAACAAAATAATCTCCTCACACATCCCCTCCCCCACCCCCACTCCCCAAACAAAATTTTAATTAATTGGACTAGCCACTCTATACAAGTAGGAATTGGAAAGTAATAGAAGTATCCCTTCAATATAATATTGCCAATATCGTGGTAATCAAAACAAATAGATATAGTACAATAATGAGTACATAGAAGACAGACATTTCAGAAATACAAGAGAAAACAACCCCAAGAAGCAGCCCTGGAACACTTCCTGAAGCAAGAGAACTCTCTGATCCTAGGGCTGCATGAGAACTCTCTGAAAAGAGTTTAAAGTAGTTCTTATACAAGTTGTCAAAGTATAACTTGATAAGAAACAGAAAACCGCAACAAAACCAAGCAGAAAGGCCTGTAGAAAGAAGAAGAAATAGAAGAGAGAAAATGAAAGGGAGGCCAAAACAACCGTTCTGCCGCCCATACCTCTTCATTTTATACTTGTTTGCAAATACAATCAATTGACAACAAACCCCTGCCAACCTAATAAGTGTGGTTCCCACAACTTAAATAAAACTATGCTAATAACTTAGGCCCAATAACAAACAGTACAAATAAATTACAAGTAATTAAAACCTATGAACTAAAGGCCCATTGGGTTCTTTACACAAACCAATCGGCTCTACAAACAGCCCATAAACTCGACACCTTCCAATTGAGCTTACTTACATAATGATGCACAGATATGGACACGAGCATGGACATAAGGGTACAACTCTCCATTTCCTTAAATCCTGGAAATGGATATACATATGGAAGCAAAATGTAATTTCTGACTAATGTCTTTCAAAATTTAATTAAATTTCTTATTATGTACAGATTTGTTTATAATATAATTTGTTGAGACATGCCATTTGAAATATTTTACAAGTGTTAACTCTGTAGAGCACATCTATAAGTGTCCATGCAATATCTGGTGCCATATATCCAATAAGTATGATGTTCAGCATTGGTATGCAAATCATGTATAGGTATCTAGGTTATCTAGGTATCATAGATCCACTTCCCAATCATTAGAACTTCTTTTTATGGATTATGGGACTGAGCCTAATACTCCATAGTTAATTCTGATATATAATGACAATATGTATACAGTTTGACCTAATTTCTGTACTGAAAGGTCATGTAGTAGATTTGAATGGGTTGTGTGGTCTACCACAGAACTATGTAAGTGGACCTCACATTTGATAATTTCTTTGCACAGATTGAAGGTGCTTTTGAACAAGGAATCAGTTTCTTCATGCTGGAAGAGTACCTCAGCAACTCAGATGGGTTAGTTATATTAGAGGGCACATTCAGTTTCAAGATCCCAACCATTGACACAATACCAAAGCAGTTTCATGTTGAGATCCTGAATAGTGGGCATCACCAAAGACGTGTTCTCTCCTCCAAAGGTAAATTCTGATTTACAGAGAAATTCTAGAAAGACTTCCTTAACCAGCTATTTAAGTACTTAAAATACCTTCAAGTTACCATCATTTTGTTTTTGATCGACAATTCAAGTTACCATCATTTCAATTATAGAAAAGAATATAATTCTTTTGGAAAACTACCCTATATGAAACTTTTAGAAAATGTGGGGAAAAAGAGTATAAAAGCCAGGGAGTATCCCTTCTCCTACTTTCATCTAAGTGGGAGATCACCTCCTTTCAAAAACTGCCACTACTTCAAATTTAGATTAAATGAGGTTCTTGCATAATGATATTACTAAAGGAACATTAATGGACATTAATGATATTACTAAAGGAACAAATAAAGAGTTTAAGAATGATGTCAGCAACTTATTGTTCTAATATTTATGTTTTCTAGTGGTTGGCTGCGTGCTGCTTGATAGCTATAATTATAACCCTAGCAAGTGCACTAGTTATCAAATAGTATAAAAATATCGTTCCCACGGGGATTTAACAAAATAAGTATTAGAACYACAGTCTTCCCTAATTACTTGGACAATCGAATTTCAGATTTAAGAGTAAGAACTACTGAAAATAAAAACTAGAAAAAGAAAATAATAGCAAGGGCAATCAATAACCGAATATGCAATGAGTGAAATCGCTAGGACCATTGGTCCACCTAACCATTCTAATGAATATTAATGGATGCGATTAACCAAGATCATTTTTCATTCCCATAAGCTGAAGTTTTTCCCAATTTTATTTAATATTCTTTCCCAAGATATATCCTATTTCTATCAAGTAACCCCTCGATCCCTCGACTAGAGTTCTCAATAATAGAAATTTAAGTGCAAGAAAAACTCATATATTCAGATGAATCATGTGTATATATCCCTATATACCATTCAATTCACACCATGAATTATATGGTCGAATATATAAATTCCTCTCCTGATTCATTCATATTTAAACCGAATCAATTAAGAGATGGCCACTCCTAATCGCATTAAGCAAATAATTCATAGACTATATGGAAATCACRATCTTRGATAAATCATAATGATAAAAATATATTCATTATCATGGTTATGCTTTCCACAGTCCTAGCTAAAAACAAATTAGTTCATGAAAAAGGAAATAAAGCAAATAAGAGGAAAGAAAGAACTCATGAATTCGCCCATGGTGCTGAGATCTCCTCTTCTTCTTGCCTTCACCTCCTTGAAGCTTTCTTGATTTTCTGATCTCCTTCTTGAAGTTTCTTGATGATCTTCTTGATTCACTTCAGAGGGACTTCAATAATTTATTCAATTATTGATTGACGCCTAAAGCTAGTTCGCCCAACCCTTGATATAGTTTTGGGAAGGGGGTTGTTACAACCACTTGGAGTTATCTCTAGAATAGATAATCCACGTTAAACTCATCTTATCCTATCCTATCTTATCTCTTATCTAATGATCTCAATCTTCAACTTTCTAGAATTACATCACAAATTTAAATCTGGTAAGACTCTTCTCAGTTTCTTGCTCTTGAATTCGTATTAGGCTTCCTCTGCGAATTGGGCAGCTGCAAGTCTTTTCTTTCAGTTGGGCTTCAGCTGTAATTTGGGCCTTCCTACAAATTTGCCCCGACTTCGGGCTCGGATTTGGCTTCACTACAGGCTGAAATTGCGAAATTCCAAAACATGAAAGTTGTAGATTTCTCTCTTATCTTTCCAATGAGTCTTCAATCAGCCCAATCGGACCTCGGATACGAGAGTGAGGCCCAGATTACTAATTGGTGCCGAAATTGTGAAAAATCATCCGATTTGCCTTGCTTTTCTCCTAATGCCTTCTTTCATGCCCTGAACCGAAATACAAGAGTAATGAGTCCATTTAAATGTAAATTAAGTATAGAAAGACTGAATTTTCATAGATAAGAATATGATAGATTTTCTTCGCATCACTACTGTTATACTTTTTTTGCTCTCTGCTTTCTTCTCATGTGATTATTCTTTCTTTATATGCTCTTTCTAAAGTTTTTTCTTTTTTTTCTTCTTTTTTGATTTCTTCATCATTCAAGTTGGAATGGAGGTTTGAAGCCACAGCATGGAGCATTGAAGAAACTGGACAATCAAAGTTGAATCACCCAGTTCTAGGTGAGTACTAGACTACTTATTTCTGCCCAAGGAGAGGTACTTCCTAAAACTAAAGAACTAGAGAACTATGGGGATATTATAATAAACCTTTTTTGCCATTGGCTCTTGGACCTTTCTAGATTTGTTTTGCTTATATAGAGTGGACAATTGCAGCATAATGTTAACAATAATAGAAAAATACTATAGTGCAATACATATAACAACATGTAACTGTTAGACAGTTTTGTATGCCCTTAGCTTCAATCAGTTTTGATGTACTTTTGATATTTAATGTAAATAAATAAAGTACATGTTTGATTCATGTGCTTAATGAGACTTGTGTTGGTTTTAAATGTTCACAGCCGTTGGATAAGTTTGGGGAGATTTATCCTGCCAAGGCTGACACTAGTGTGTTGCCAACTGTTGGGGTGGCTTGTCTCAGCCGCCAGGGTGAGACCCAAGGCACACGTAGTGTAGGATTACTTGAACCCTTGAACCGGACTAGATTTCTAGTATTGCCCTGGACCTTGGAGATTGACGGGCAAAACTGGAAAGTTACACCTGACCCCTAGACCTGATTATGGTACTACACTAGGTGTCGGATTGGGCTGCCTTTGTTATGCCAATCAGTGAGATCCTTAGCGGGGGTAAAAACCTGGGTATGTTCGCCACCTTCTTCTCTAGCTTTCTCCTCCAACAGCTGCCGCCACCTTTTTCTACTAGTTCGAGAAAATCAAGAATGGTTCTTGATTGTTCGTGTGGTGCTCACAGTCTTCCATCGAGTTCTTCAGAAGAACTTGGTTCGTGGGACGAACACTGCTGGTTCGGCTCCATCATCACTATGTCATCTTTAGTGGGAGCTAATCTTGGGATCTTCTTTGGGTGTAAACACCAATTTTGGGAGATACTGCTTCGCTGGATCAGGTATAATCCCTCTCTTCTCTTTTGGTTCAAATCTGGTTTGGTTTGGTTCAAGTAGGATCCTTGAATTTTGATTCTAAAATCAGGGAATGTGATTCCTAGTTGGAAGAAAAGTAGGAAATTTTTGAAATTCGCCCACCCATTCCGCAATAGTTTTGGCATCCATACGATGGATCCTACCATTCCTTTCAGTAATCACTAGAAAACATAAAGAAACAATAGAAGGATAAATGGCTGACATCAATCTCCACAAAGTGGTATGCTTCTACATAACCAAATAGCAGTCATGACAATTAGATACAAAATAACAATAATTGTAAAAGAGTAAAAAAGACCTTTTGAATAAACAAATGTAGGATTAAATCTCCACAATCACTAGATATTGTTTGAACAAGCGAATTACTTGTCCCCAGCAGATGAATATTTCACAGCAATGAAAAACAATGCTTTTGTAGATCCTTAGAAAGAAGTCATAATACTCCAAAATACAAAATGATGCCAAAATTTTGGCCCATTGCTTGAATATTAAACTTTCTGTTATAGCAGTTTAGCAATAATCATACTCAGAAGGATGTGCCAAGTTTATGAAAATAGAATTCTATCTCTAAAATAGGGAAATCAACTTGCTATATGACTTGAGCGTATGCATGGTACCTAGCTTGATGCTAGAGGGACTTACTCAGACTGAAAGCTAGACCTAAGCGCCAAATATGGTAGAATGAGAAAGAGTTCATGCAGAAGATATGATTATAAATATAGATTGCCTCTACCACAAACTTTTTTGTCAATCTTCTTTCTACCACAAACTTTTTTGTCAATCTTCTTTCTACCACAATTGTGAATAAAAATATATATTTGTGAATCTTAATGAGGAAGAGGAATTTATCCAAGTTGCTGCCAATTAAAAAACTGGGGGTCGGGGAATAGGATGTATAAGAAAGAACCACTAAGCAAAGCTTATATATACTGAAACCTTCAAGGAGTAGGAGGCTATGGTGGAAGTTGTTCCTCTGGAGCCACAGAAACCTTCACAAACCATCCAATGTAAAACTGAAACTGCCCTCCATTGACCATATTAAGAACCAGAAAGGTGGACATTCTTCAGATACTCTAGAAATCAACCGAGTTATCACAGTCAAGCAAGACAAAATCTCCAGAATGATTCACCAAACAATCCAAGAATAATGGCAGCATCAACAACACTGCTAGCAACAACAAGAAGCGGGGTACATTTTCGTGAGCAACAACAAGAAGCAGGGTACATTTTCATGAGGGTGTTTCTGGTTCATCGCTGCAGAACCAATGGGTTGCATTCTGTACAGAATCATCCTCCTTGACAAGAGTTGATGAATGAGTGAACAGTCTTGAGATCCAAACTTCTTTCCCAGTTACAGATGGAGACACTGGTGATGAATGCATTGTCTTTCCACCTTGTCCTGAGCATGGGGACTCACCAGCCAGAAGCACAACTCACATAAATCAGCACCTTAATCATAGAATTTCAAAAGAAATTCTGTATGCCAACGATATTATCCAATCGCTGAATTCTTCCTCCATTGTAGCCCATATTGTTGGCATGGGCTTGAAGGTCGTATCCACCATTTGATACAAAAGGATCAAGGGGAATAAGGGTTAATTCAATGAGGAGTTGTGAAGAGAACATTTCTTATACAAACCAAGAGTTTATGAAATTGAAATTAAGATGTATTTGTGATTCAAATGTTTTGAATTGAGAATGGGTTCTAAAATTTTATTTGTAATTGATGTATTTTTTTTTATTTTTGTATTTCATTTCAATTAAAATGAATATAGAGAAAACAAGTTATTTGAAGAAAATTAGAAAAAAAAAATTAAAAATGGCTATAGTGGCAGTTGCGACTGCCGCTAATGATGTCCCTGACTGCCGCTAAAAGAAGCATGTGTCGGACTTTTAGCGGCAGCCGATCTAGTATTAGCGGCAGTCACGAAAAGTATTTTTTAGCAGCAGTTTAAAATTTATACCGGCAGCCAAAAAAACTACTGTTAGAACGTCTAGCAACAGTTCTTTTAGCGACAATTAGCCAACTGCCGATATAGTCTATAGTGGCAGTTTTGGGGACCTTTAGCGGCAGTCAACGTAAGGTCCCCAACCTCAAGTAGAGTTAACGTCTATGATCTTAAACGTTCATGATATTGGAAGAGCAATTGTCGATTTTGCATGTTAACTCTACTTTAGTTGGGGCTACAAACAGAATCCGATTGTCATTTGGATTTGAATTCCATTACATTAATGGTGATTCCGACTTGAATTGCTAACAGTGTTCTATTTTTTTTTTTTTCCATAGGAGGGTGTTCTTTTGTCGCCAGATTGGAATCTGGGGTCCTGGGTTATGTGGGATTACTACCTGCTAAGTCCTGCTAAGTCAGTTGTCTATGGGAGGGGTGCTTTATTTAAGAGCTTTCATTTGTTTGGGTACGTATTTAAAGAAGACAGCCTGCGAGTGGTTCCTTGCCATGCTTGATAAGGCCGAACGTGCTTTCTGCTTTGCTAGTGGAGTGGCTTCTCTCTCTATTGTCACACATCTAATTGGAACCGGTGCTTATTGATGTTGTTGAATTCTCTATTTTAATTGCTATAGGGCTTTCCTTGTAATCTTCTTGACTTGTCAATTCCCGTTCGGCCCAGGAATTATCCAGGCAACCGATTCTGTTTTACCCCAAACTCAATCCATGGCAAAAAACCGTTAAATCGGTCAACGACCTATTAATTGAGACGGTCAACCCGTTCAATGGTTTTTGGCTGTTTTTTATTTTTTAATTATTTTTTTTTAATTTTTGTTGTTAAAATGGGCCATCTTTTCGAATCAAACGATCAAACTATTAAGTCGAACACCGATGGCCAGAATGATTCCTTTTTCGGGTCATTTTTTAAAACCATGCCTTAGACTAAATTGAAAAGGCCACCATTAGCCCAAAAATGTATGGTGTTAGTAACATCATTTATAATTTGTTAAATAATGAATAAAATAATAGAAAATACTAGCATTACATTGTTATATTCAAAAAACTAAAATATTGCATGTGGATGTGGATCCACCTTTTAGTTTTTTCTTAAAGGATGAAATTTTAAGTCGAAACCACCTATTACTTCTCTCTTAAAAGAGAAAACTTCAAGTGAGTCCCACCTATAATTTCAAGTTGAACCACTTATATATTATTATCAACATTTATTTATTATTATTAAATAGATTTCATTTTATTCAGTATGACACACTTGCATTTTTTTAGTTTTTTATTTTAGTAATATCATATTAGTATTTTCTATTATTTTATTCATTATTTAATAGATTGTGAATGTTGTCACTAATACCATGCAATTTTGGGCTAACAGTAGTCTTAGTCTAAAATCTAAATTTGACCCCTCAAATTATAAAAGGGTAAAAGTGGTTTTTTTCACAAAATTCAGGGGTTGTCAAAGCCAATAATCTCAATGGTTTTGTTTTAAACAGAAACAACTGTAATGTCAGTTAAAATAATACAGTGTCAAACACCTCTATTTGTAGGATGAGCGATCTGAGTTGTCAAAAACTGACTAATTGCTAGTATTACAATAATGGGCCCATATTAACATCAATGAAGTAAGCGCTGAGATCGGCTTCAGTCAGAGCAAGGTTCATTCCAACACTATTCGAACAGCCTTTATAGCCTGTACCGGGAATATTTTCATACTTCTATACTTTATTTCATGAGGAGATATTCCCAATGCAAGGCTATGATGGATGTTCCAATGGAATTTGCTCTGACTGAATCCTGTTTGGTAAGTGCCATAGAGACTTTTAAGTCTCAAAATGGGAAAGAAGAAAACATTGAGGTCTGTTAGGTTGGACCTGGAATAAATGTCGTTATATATGAATTTTATTTTTTACACTTTGAACAATAATAATTAGAAGACTAAACAAAAGCAATTTATTGGTTGCAATCTCACCACCAACACGTACAAAACCAGACCCAAAGCCATAACAAATTCCTGGATCAAACCGTCCCACCATCCAATGTAAAAGTCTATGTAATATAAGGTTTTAAGGTCCAAATGGAAGTAACTTCAAATAGTTGGGCAAGCAATGGCAATGGGGACAGGGTTTTGCCTGCCCTGTCCCCACAAGGACGGAGATCCCTGACTTTGCCCCGCCTTGATCATTCTTACTTGTATACTTACAAATATATATATTTTTTATTTTTTTTGAAATCTACCTAGAACTATATTATGTAATCTATATATATTAATTATTGCATATATAAGCAATTGTATACATCAAAATTCATATAAAATTAAAATTTTAAGTTTTTTTTTCATTTTTTAAATAAATAGCTTTAGTCCGGTCCATGACCCGACCTGGCCCAAGGCTTAATCCACGAGCAAGCCCGACCCAGCATGGCACGACATATCATGTAAATAGATTAATTTCATGCACAACTTATAATATCACCAGTCAAGACGTGGTGTTTTGTTGTTCCCCACTAAATGCCATAAAACTCGCTTCCCTCTCTCTCCTCAGGACCGATGTTATCTGCAACATGTTATTTGTAGACTACCGAGCTTCAATAATAAATTTAATAATTTATCTTATATTTAAGTTAAATTAATTTTCTATAAATGTAATTATTTTCAAATTTTTTTGAAAGTTTAATCTATCTTTTATTTTCAATAAAAATTAATCAACAAATTAATTATCTTCTTTCTTCTAAAATAAATTAATCAATATTTTTTTGAAAATTCAATAATTATCTATAATTATTTTTTAAAACACAACAATTTATCTTCTATTTTTCAATATAGATTAATTAATATTTCTTCCTAAAGAAGTAATAATTTTTTGACAATTTAATTATTGATACTTTATTTTTCAATATAAATTATTCAATAAATTTGTTCACAAATTAGTTATATTTTATTTTCAAAAATTAATAATTTTTGATGAATTGTTAATTTGTCATAATTAACCAATATTAATTTACAGAAATTATTTTCTATTAACAAGTTTCAATAAATTGTCATAATTAACCTATATTAATTTACTGAAATTAATCTTTTTGGTAAATTACAAATTTTTTATTAATTAAATTTTTGGTAAATGAATTTTACAAAATTGCCAAAACTAATCTACAAATATTAGTTAATAAATTTACCAAAAATGATATATCTAAATTAATTACGAAATTGAACAAAAACAGTTTACCACAATTAATTACACATTATCAAAATTAATTTGTCCAAATTCACAAATATTAATTTCATAAATTAACAAAATTGTATTATATTAATTTTCTCGAAAATTACCAAAATTAAAAAAATAATAATTTTACAAAACTATCAAATTTATTGATAATAAGATCTTAAACGGCTTCCCCTTCCATTACTTCTAACCTGTTCAAAGAACACCGACAATTAAGGACCAAAGCTTTGAACCTTTCAGTTCAGGCACTACTAACGTCGCAAAAACATATTCGCAACGGTTATATATAACTGTTGCTAGAAGTAACTATCCACAACGTTTGTTCGTAATGTTTAACGTCGTAAAAACTCTTTCCCGCCATCCCCTCTCCCTCCCGCCATATGTTTTCGGTGACGTTTGTCTTTGAACCTATAACGACGTTTATTTCAAACGTCGTAAAAAGTATTGATTTTTAGTTTCTTAATCTTTATCATTTCTTAAATTAATTATTTGATATAGAAGTATGTTTATATATTAGGTGATAGTTTTAATTTCTTGCAAATTACTTTTAAGTTTTATAAGTATAACTAATGTTTTGAAGTAATTAAATATTTATTTTTATTAGTTTTTTCATTAATATTATAAATTTATATTCAAATATTAAGTATACTCTCATTTTAATTAATATTATTTTGAATATTAAATATTTAAATATATCCATATGATGATTAGTTATAATTAAAATACTTATACATTAATTATAGTAGTGATAGATATATAAATAGGTGAAAATATTTACATTTGATTGGTCGGCTTAAAAAAAAGAAAAATAGTAGGTAAAGCAACCCTAATAAGAATTATATTAATGAATTAAATGTTCAATATTAGTTTAATTAATTAATTAATAATATTTTCTATTATGTTATATTTTTTATTTTTGTTGATAATTATTAATTAATTAATTAACTAATTTGTTCATTAGGGGTGAGTGTTCAATTTAGATATCATGACCACGCCTACAACTTGAAAAAGTTGAGAAGGGTTGGATCAGGTTAATATTTAAGCTATTTTTTTTAGCATATTTAAGTTAAAGTTAAAGTTAGTATGAATCCAACCTAACTTGAAGCTTTCGAGTTGGATTAATGTTATGGTTCCACAACTCATGTTGGGTTTGGTTTACCTATACTTGACGTAACGTAGCCTAACTTATATTAGGGTCGGTTTCGGGTCCTAATACATTATCCCGAGCCCGATTCAGTTATATGTTTAAAAATTACAAACCCTGTTGAGCCCGATTTAGTTATAGGTCCTTAAAATTTATTATTGAATCAATTTTGATTCCAATTAGACCTAACCCAGACCCAATCCATTGACAGCCCTAACTTGCACCCCCTAATCGTGATCTAGTAGAGCGTGCCAATAAAAATTTATTGAAAAATACTCATGCAAAAATTACTGAATAACAAAAATTACTGAAAAATACTCACGCAAAAATTAATTAAAATTTTGAAAATTCTGAAAAACCTAAAACTTTATTAAAATACAAAAAATATTAAAAAATAAATTAATTATATTTTATTGCAAAAAAAGCTTAATAACAACGAGTGGGGAACCCACCCCCGTCAGGGATTAGGGATGGAGGACAAATTTTATCCCCGATAGGGATCACAGATAGGGATGGGGTTAATTTCAGTATCGAGGTCAGGAACAGAGAATATGATCCCACTACAACAAATTCAGCATATATCAGTGGATTTCTTAGCAACACAGCCAACACTAAAAAATTTGTCGCTATACATCTTTTTTAAGTGACAATTAATAAAAATCGCTGCTATGGGAACCAACGTTTTAAAAAATGACCCAGAAACGGAATCATTCTAGCCACTGATTTTCAGGTCAACGGTTTGACCATCCAGTCCGAATGGACGACCTGTTTCTAACAAACAAATTAAAAATAAAAAGTAATTAAAAATTAAAAAATGGTCACAAACCATTGAACTGGTCGACGGTTCGACCGCTCGGGTTAATGGTTTGTTGGCTTTGTCAACGTTTTTTACCAAAAGCGGGTTTTAGGTAAAACAAAACCGGTTGCTTGGACGGTTCAAAAACCTTGGTAGGAACAATTAAGCATGGTTTTTAAAACCGACTCGGGTCCAGGTGCCGGGTCGAATGGTCTGACCAATTGAATCGAAAGATCGGCCCGTTCTAAAAAAATAAAAAAATAAAAAATGGCCAAAACCGTTCGAATGGTTTGAATGACCACTCAGGTCAGCGGTTTTCTGACCAAAGTCAACGATTTTTGAAGAAATTCTGGTTTTGGAGAAAATCAAAACCGGTCACCTGACTGGTTCCCGGTTTTTATGATCCGACCGTCCGGTCCGGTCCGGTTTTGAAAACCATTGAAAACCCTAAACATTCACTCACACATTGAAAACCCAAAAAGAGAGAGTATTCTCTCCCGCGCAAACAAAACTTCCACAGTCCGCTCGTCATCCCTCAGTCTGCACCAGTGAACCTCCCACTTCCGACCATCTCTCCTTAATCTCTTGGGTCTCCTTCCTTCGGCGTCGGAAAAGAAGCGATTGGACTGAACCAGAAATCTTCACCGATTTCTTTGTCTTTCCCCTTCCCCTTACATCTTCTCTCCTTTTTTCATAGTCGAGTGCTCCATCTCTGTCGTGTGCTCTTCATTCTCTTCTTCTTCTTCTTCTTTGATTTTTATGGAATTTCAATTCTAGCTAAGTTTTCTACCATCTCCATCTCTGTCGTGTGCTCCTCATTCTCTTCTTCTTCTTCTTCTTCTTCTTCTTCTTCTTCTTCTCCTTCTTCACCCTAATAATTTTAAAATTCAGTCCAAAGACGGTACTTAATGGAATTTTTGTTTAAGCTAGCATGCTTCTGTGTGGTACATTTGACTCTTCTACACAAATCATTTAGAGATAACACTATTCAAAGAACCATATTTTTATGAGTAGTAAATCCATTGCCCAAATACCTCCATTCCAAGTTTGAGATGGAGTAAATAAGGTGATATCTAGAAAAGTGATGGAATATTAGAGACCATGTCTCTCACATGGTATATTAGAGACCAGTTTTGTATGCTCTTAGCTTCAATCAGAATGATGTACTTTATGAGTTTATTGTAAATGAATAAAAGTGCATATTTGATTCATGTTCCCTTGGT
>NW_010729208.1:725781-738850 GCF_000365185.1 Nelumbo nucifera
TGTGCCAATTTCTACCGTTTCTGTCGTTGCCGGGAAGAACTGGAGCACCACCAAATTCCAGATCATCATCACTGTCATCGTCCAGGACTGGTCGTTGTAGCGCAGTATGGACGGGTGGTCTATCATGGTAGTCTCCCTCGATTTGCTGTGGATGTTCCCGGTTCCGTGGAGCAACCTCCCATAACAAGGTTCGCAGTTGTTCAGTCATCCTGCTCAATGTTATGTGTGGTTGTACTCCGTTACGGGATGGGTTGCGACTGCTACTGTCTGGGTTGGACATGACTGGGCGAATTCCCTGCTCTGATACCACCTGACACAGCGTGAAAGTAATGAGAAACCGGGCTGGCTATGTAAGCACCGGGCGATCGTTAGCTTCTAGCAAAGAACACCGAATTTTCTAGGAGAGAAAAAAGGTGGCAAAAATAGGAAGAAGAGAACTTGAAGAAATTATGAAAATATGAAGTATGAATCGATGATTAATTTTGGGAAAATAGCAGTATTTATAATACATTTGGAAATTGTAAAAGAACTAGGAAATAACAACTAGGATAGATCCAAATATCTAATCTGATAGGATCAAACTCTCCTTGGTTTGATCTCCACCGTCTGGTCTCCCTAGATGCATGAATCTTGGATTATCTTGCTAATCTTGATGCTTCTTGGAGTCTTTCTTGATAATCTTGGAAGAGTCTTGGAAGAGTCTTGCTTTATCTTGATAATCTTGGAAGAGTCTTGGAAGAGTCTTGCTTTATCTTGATAATCTTGGAAGAGTCTTGGAAGAGTCTTGCTTTATCTTGCTAATCTTGGAAGAGTCTTGCTTTATCTTGATAATCTTGGAAGAGTCTTGGAAGAGTCTTGCTTTATCTTGATAATCTTGGAAGAGTCTTGGAAGAGTCTTGCTTTATCTTGCTAATCTTGGTAGAGTCTTGCTAATCTTGGATTCTTGGATCCCTTGCTTATCTTGAATTCTTGGATCTTAGTTAGACTTATTCTTATCCTAGGAGCTACCGCCTCTAGGGGTGAGATGGGCCTTGTGATGGGCCTCCATCAGGAACCCTTGAAATTTCTCACCATGATTCAACTCTCTTCTCTCATGTTCATTAATTGTAGGTAAGGCAAATAACTCTAGATCCATCATCTTTCTTTTCTAACTACATTCTATTGTTCTACTGTTACTAGTTTTCCTTTTAAGATTCACTTATATATATGAATTGCAATTTCTATAATGTATTATCTTAATGTGCTTTTGTTATTATTCTAAATTAATATATATATATATATATTAATTCTATAATGTATTGTTTGCAACTTTACATCTTAATGTACTTTTGTTCTTCAAGTTAGATTTGGTTTGATAGGAAGTTAGAAGGAAATAAAAAGTTGAGAATCATCATAGGCATTCAATCACTAGAGATGAGAGAAAGAGAAAAACAAAAGCCAATGAAAATAAATATTTTATGGATTTTTTATAATAAGTTTGTCATTCTCAATATAGATCTTTCTTCCCATCCCCAAACACATAATAATCATGGCACCACACAAAAATCTATCTATCTATTCCAAAATTTATGATACCTGAAAAACATGGTACTGGATATTCTTTGACCAATCAAATTATCCCCTTAAACTTTAATCTACATCATACTTCAAAATCCTCATTGTAATTTTAATATATATATATATATATATTCATTTTAATATTTTTATTTCCCTAATTAATGATACCATCTCATTGAATCACTCATAAAACCAGACCCTTTTCTAAAATTTCTCTTATACTATCTCTTCAACGTAATTTTTTCTAAAGCATTTCTTAAATATTATCTCACATCCCCAATCAACTATCTAACCTCTCTCTCTCTCTCTCTCTCTCTCTATATATATATATATATATGCACACATATATACATACATATACATATACATATACATATATATATATATGTTATTTAAATATTTATTTACAATTATGTTTATATCACATTTTTGTATTTTTTTATTATTTTTTTATAAAAATATGTGTTATATATGTGATGAAAATAGTTGAAGAAAATACTTGTATTTTTCATTTTTGTTTATATAAATTGTTATATATTTTTTAAATTTCCATAAACTAAATTAGATCGGATCATATTCAGATATCTAACATTATTAATGGACTCGAATTTGAATCCATGTCAATGAGATAAAATTGAATCTTCGGATCAGATTGAATCTAATGTTTAAACTATCTAGGCAAAATTCATAATTACAGATTTTGTCATTCACTTCATGGCCCCCTGCAGCTTCTATAGACCCTCTCTCCTTTCTCCATTCGTTGCGGCTCCTTAGACTCTACGTCTCTCTTCCCAAGTAACATATATTTTTTCTCCTTCTCTCTTTAAATGAAATCACAACCTTCCATTTTGATGCATTGTTTTGATCCCACCCTATGTCAATACATTGAGGGTCAAGATTCACAACTTTAGCCCACGACTAATGTAGTGGTAAAGTAGCTGATTTCTCAACAAAATAGTCCACTAGGTGCACCAATGTTCTTTGCATTTGGGCTAACTCTATTGGCAATAAGATAAGAATTGTGAGATTTCATACTACTCATCAGTCCTAGACTTCCCGAGAAGAAAGCTAAAGCTTTATATATTGCTCCTTTTCTTATTGCCACCATTGTAACTACTATTACGCCCTATTCAGATCAAATGGTGTATGTCATGTAATACCTCATAAAAATGTCATAAAAATTCCCTATCCCCACCTAGATGAACCTAAAAATTACCATATCATAATATGAATGGGATTATTAGTATTACATTTGCAATATATAATGCAAACACTTGCTTGGGCTAATTGGCTTCACATCCTGACGACCATGTGAAAATTCCCCTCTTGCATTTACCAACCAATCTATATTTATTTATTTATTTATACACACACACTAAAACAAGGAAGTCTATCATTTTTCTCATTTTTTAATTTTTGCTTTTATTTGATTGCATGTCATATTTACAAAACAGCTAATACATAGAAAAAGGTATAGTTGTTTTTCTTATCTCTAAAGGTGTGGCACCACTATCCCTTACTCTCTTCTAAGGCTGTGTTTGGCTGCAATACAAATAAATTTGTATTTATGCAAATTAAATTCTGGCCTTTTTTTGTTTCTAATTTTAGATTATTTTATTTGATTGCAATGCAAATTAAGTAAATTAAGGCATAAGGCAGAATAATGTAAAACCCAAAACAAAATTAAACAAGAATTTACATTTTTTTTCATTGCAATCCCATGCATTTGTACTAGTACAAATAAAATTGCACTACAACCAAATATAGCATAAATTACTTCTCATTAATCATTATCTGTAATTCCACTTTATCTACTAAATTATCTCTAATTTAGGAAAAGCATTTTTCTCATAAACTATCTATATTCCATATTTATCATCTCTCCCACTTTTCATCTATATATACACTAAAATAAAGCAGGCTATGTCAGATGGCCTCTCCTTGCTCTATTACACCAACCTGCATTTCTAAAAGGGGTGCATTATTCTTTTTCCAAGTATTCGGAGTAGCCATCTCAGATGACTTATCTCTTTTTTTTCCTTTCTTTTTTATTAGGAAACTTGATGAAGGGTAATTTGGCTCGACTTCATAACAGGGAGACACGTGGACGTGACTCGACATAAGTAACAACTCAGCATGATCAGTTCGCTACGTGGACGTGACTCGACATAAGTGACAACTCAGCATGACCAGTTCGCTACAAAGCAACCTCGGGTACCCTGTTACCCCGAACTAAAGTTACTTCGAGCCAAGGTGATCCCGAACTAAGATCACCTCGGCACCAGATCGCGACCAGGATAGCGGTGTCAGGTCCACTACAAATCGAGCCCAAACAGCTAGGCCACCTCGGAAAGAGTTCACCTCAGGACAAGCCTATGTCAATGCAAGATCACCTCGATACTAAGGCACTTCGGCATTCACCACAGGTTGGATTTGAAGAACACGAGCTCAAGTGATACCAACCACAACATGATAATTCCAAGGATCTCACCATCGTACCCCATGTCTTATGGGATCGTGCCTTGTAACAGCTATATTAGCTCACCCACTCCCCGATCAGACGGAAATGGGCAACCTTACCGGTTGGTGGCGTTATCCCCAACTAACATGGAAACGGATTCCACCACAATGGGGATCCAGGAATTACTCCACCAAACCCATGAGGACTCCGGTATATAAAGACCTCACCCCCTAGGGGCGAAGGTAATGCGTAATCTCTGCTCTCTAGCTCTCTCACAATCTATTATCATCTTCAAGCTCGCAACTAAGTGCTAACTTAACCATCAGAGTGTCCTTGCCGAGTTCTCTGACTCATCTCTTGCAGGTTCATCAAGCCCGTTGTTGCTGGTAGCCAGATCATCTCCTACAGGGAGCAGTCGGATTGCACTACATCATTTGGCGCCGTCTGTGGGATACCACTACTAAAAGCCCTTGTTTCCATTCAAAAATCTCAAGCTCAGAATCAAATTCATGGATTCCTCCAGCAACGCCAGACAAAACAACGAAGTGAATGTCTATGGGGGCAACCTCAGTTCTCGTCTATCTGCATAGGTCAGTTCACCATACCGCTCTCCGCGGGTGGGATCCCAGCATTGATTATGCCTCAAACAACTGTGCCCGTGAACGCCCCACTTCCCCCTGTAGTGGGTGTGACTCTTGCTGAACCAGTTGTGGTTCCCCCTGGAGTCGGACAGAACCAACTGAATGACCTGGTACACTGTGTGCAGGCTATTCAAGCCCAAATGTAGCAGGTCCAATAGTTTCAACATTACCACCAGCAGGTTCTACACCACATCTACCAGCAATAGTTCCCACCGCTGTAGCAGAATCAACAGCCAGCCCCGCATCATTGTCCGATCACTCCAAGCAAGCCTCGCCGTCATAACAGCCATCCTCCTTGTCGGGGAGAGACTTCCCAGGTCTCGTCCCACAGTAGGAGGGAAAGGCAAGTTGCTCCTCCCGCCTCACAGCAAGTGAACAGGTCGGGAGAAACTCGATCCACCAGACGAGGCCTTTTTGTCCATAGTAGCCAGCGTCAGCAGTCCGAATCACTTCAAGCCAAGACACTATCTGACAGCACAGAAGTCAGCAGCACGCTGTGGAACCAGTCAAGAAGCAGCAAAGGCGACATGCTAAGGCACATCGAACAGTAGATCCAAGCTAGCTCGGAGGACCTAGCCGACCCGGGCAGCCTAAAGGCAAGGTGGAGGTAAGCTTGGAAATCACAAAAACCGCTCCCCTCCTCTCTGTGCCCTCTCCTTTGTCCTCCGAGCTCCTAGCCACCCCAATGCCGAAGGACTTCAGGGTGCCTCCCCTGGATAAGTATGACGGGTCATTCGACCCAAATGATCATGCAGACTCTTTTCAATCCCAGATGCACCTCACTAGGGCTGACAAACCTTGCATGTGCGTTGCTTTCTCTACGACCTTCAAAGGAGTAGCTCGTACATGGTACAGAAACCTCACGCCTGGGACAATTAAGAGTTGGGTGCAGCTCGTGCAAGTGTTCACCTCGCAATTCATCACCAGCAAGAAGTGTCCGAGGTCACAAAAAAGCCTCCTCAGCATAGTCCAGAGGGAAGGAGAGTCGATTCGAAACTACATGAAATGCTTCAATGACACCTGTTTGCTAATCCCGGACTTAGATCCCATTGTAAGACTCGCGGCAGCAAAGAAGGGTATCACCCACAGGAAATTCAAGTGACACGTGGTGGCAAACAAGCCTAAATACATTACCGAATTCCTCAAGCTCGCCGATCAGCTCATCGGGACCGAAGAGGAGATGAACCAAAAGACTGAAGCCCCAGCGGAGAAAAGAAAGAGAGAAGACAACAACTCGAACAATGGTGACATTAAAAGGAGAAAAAGCAAGTCCCCAACCAGGGGAGGGAACATGTCAGATCTACGTTCCCAAACTCCCCCGGTTGAAAGGATGAACTTCACACCCCTCAACGTGACGCGGGGAGAAATCCTCATGGTAATCAAAGATGCCCCTTACGTAAAGTAGCCACCTCGGTTGAAGGGAAACCCTGCCACAAGGAATAAAAATGTATATTGTCACTTCCATAGAGACCACAATTATAGTACCGAAAGTTGTAGGACCCTCTGCGACGAGATAGAAGAACTCATCCATCACGGATACTTAAAAAATTTTGTACAAAAAAACAAAAAGAACCACACAGATCGACAGGGGGAGCAAAGGAGAGATGTTCCCGAGTCCAGCAGCAGGCACAATGAGCAACCCGCAAAGACAGTTGCCCGAGGAGAGATCGATCTGCGGGATGATCAACACGATTACTAGCGGATCCATAGTCGTGGGTTGCACCTCGACAGCAGGAAAGGCCACAGCTCGCGAACTGGAACAAGAAGAGCATAATCCACCGAAGCAACCTAGGCCCGAAGACCCGATATTCTTCACAAAAGATGATGCATGTGGGGTCCAGTACCCCCATGACGATGCACTAGTTATAAAGATGAGGGTCAACGACTTCGAGGTGAAGCGTGTCCTAGTCGACTCCGGCAGTTCAGCAGACATCCTATTTAAAGATGCATTCGACAAGCTCCAGCTCAAGGAAGGCGATCTCAAGCCAACAAGTACTCATCTGGTAGGTTTCAGCGAAGAAGAAGTCAGGCCCCTAGGGCGAATTTCAGTACCTGTGGAGGTCGGCAATTGGCCTAGTATATCGAGATTCGAGCACACTTTCCTGGTAGTCACGACTCCCTCCCCGTACAATGCCATAATAGGTCGGCCTATCACCCACACGCTTCCCGCAATGGTATCAATCTACTACTTGACTATGAAGTTACCCACGGACTTTGGAGTAGGGGTAGTGCGAGGCGACTAGCTCAAGTCCCGCAAGTGCTATGTCACTGCCCTCAAAGGGAAAGCCAAGCTGGCAGACAACGTTGAGTTAGAGCAACCCGTGAAGTATTTCGAAGAGCGAGCTACACCAACCGAAGGGGCGGTCCATATCCCAACCTCAAAAGTAGAGCGACAGGCAACCAAGTACATCATGATAGACGGACGGTTGTACCGGAGATCTTACATGCTCCCTTACTTGCGCTGCTTGCGACCTTCAGAGGCTGAGCTCGTTCTCCGTGACACTCATTTAGGCCTGTGTGGCGGACACTTGGGGGGTAGGGCTCTCACCCAGAAAGCGCTGCGACAAGGATATTACTGGCCTACGTTGAAGGTAGACGCACTCGAGCTTGTCAAGAAGTGCGATAAATTCCAGAGGCATGCCAACATCCATCACTAATCCGCTGCCGACCTGAAGTACCTCACTAGCCCATAGCCCTTCGCGCAGTGGGGAATCAACATTCTTGGACCATTCCCGCCAGCGACAGGATAGAGGAAATTCCTGGTGGTAGCGGTGGATTACTTCACAAAGTGGGTAGAGACGGAAACCCTAGCAACAACCACAGCTCGAAGTGTACAAAACTTCTTTTGGAAGAGTATAGTATGCCGCTTCGGGCTGCCTCGAGTGCTCATCTCTGACAACGGTAAGCAGTTTGAAGATATCAAGTTTCAGAACTGGTGTGCTGAGATGGGGATACAATAGAACTTCACTTCGGTAGCACACCCTCAGGTAAACGGGTAGGCAGAAGTCACGAACAGAGCTATACTCTGCGGACTAAAAGCTCGCTTAGCTCGAGCTAAGGGACTATGGGTAGACGAGCTGCCCAGCGTACTATGGGCTTACCGAACCACTGTCAAGACCACCACAGCTGAAACCCCCTTCAACCTCACCTATGGCGCGGAAGCGGTAATCCCAGCTGAGATCGAGGTACCTATATTACGCCTGGAGGCATACGACAAAGAAAACGATGATGAGCTCCATACCAACCTCGACCTGGTGGAAGAAGTACGAGACCTCGCATATATACGGACCGCAACCTACCAACAAAGAGTGGCTCAGTACTATAATGCCCGGGTCAGGAAGTGGCACTTCCGTGTTGAGGACCTGGTCATTCAAAAAGTTATGGTGCTTGAGCCCGGTGTAGGTAAGCTCGGACCGAACTGGGAAGGTCCCTACCAAGTAAAGCGGGTACTTGGGGAAGGTACGTATGAGCTCGAAATCTTAGAAGGAAAGCAAGTACCTCGGGCGTGGAACATCAACAATTTAAGACGATACTACCTGTCATTTCCGAACTGGAGAGCGGACTGTGAGTCACTCCCAGAAGTCCAAGGACTAAAAGGTCGAGCTAACAATGACCTCGGCACCACATAAGACCCAGTGCCTCTTCGGCATGGGTGAACTAGTCCCAGTCGCCTCCTTGGCAAGGGCACATAAGACCCAGTTGCCTCTTCGGCATGGGCGAACTAGTCTCAGTCGCCTCTTCGGCATGGGAGAACTAGTCCCAATCGCCTCCTTGGCAAGGGCACATAAGACCCATTCACTTCTTCGGCATGGGCGAACTAGTCCCAGTCGCCTCTTCGGCATGGGCGAACTAGTCCCAGTCGCCTCATTGGCATGGACATATAAGATCTAGTTGCCTCTTTGAAATAGGCAAGTTACCTCTAATGCCTAAGGCATAGACAAATCGGGTATAAGCCCTACGATGTCTAATCCACCTTGGCATATAACAACAGGTCGAGCCCGTCAGGGAACTGGCATTTAAATAAGTAGCCCATGCGTGAACAGATCGGGTACATACCCTACGATATCGCTCACCAGAGTCGCCCCTACTAATAGCCCTAGCAGACAGCTCGGGGTGACAACCACTTGGAAAAATTCCGCTCCGGTTACCCTTACTCGTTATCTAGCTCGATAGCTCGACAGTTCAGGGTAACCCATATATCCGTTATTTCAGTTGGAAAAAATAAAATTGCACAACATTTATCAAAAAAGTGTATTTTATTAATAAAAGAAGCTCGTTACAACAATGGGGGAGAAAAAGAAAAAGATATTGAGCTCGTAGGCTTGAAATACAACTCGAAAGACTACTCCTCTGGGTGCCCGTCGCCCTTGCCCGTAGCCTTGGCAGAAGAACCAGCTCTGTCATTAGCACTGGCCTCTTCGATGTCAACCAACTCGTCGTCACTCTCCGCTTTGGAGTCTAGGTCTCTGGTAGCTTCAAGGGCCATCTCCTTTGTAATTCGCGAGGTGGTGATGGCACTCAAATCGAGCTGTGGGAACTCGCGCTTGGTCAGCCACCTACTGAGCTTAAAGCCTTTGCGGTAGCCCTCCGACCCGATCTCGATCAGCTCGCCTTCGATCTCCTCCGAGCTCTTGTACTCTTCAACAACCTTGACTTTGGCTTCCTCTATGGCCTTAAAGAGAATCTTAGTCCACTCCTTGACAAGGGCCCCAAGGTTCTCCACTTCGCGCTGCAGCTCCGCCTTCTCCGACATCAGCACTGAAATGAGCTCCTTCTGAGCCCGCGCATCATTCTCTAGCAGACTGATCTTGCTATGAGCCAAACTTAGCTCAGTATGAGCCTCGCAAGATGAGCACTCAGCTGCTAGAGCCCGCTTCAAGTGCTGCTCAGACTAGTATGTCAAGGCATGCACGGCGGAGTTCACCTGCCAAAAGAATATAAGTTAGTACCAACAAAATCACAAGTACAAAATTGAAGAAGTAAAACAAGACTTACCACCATACAGTGGGTAGGCGCCCAAGCCAGCTGTCCTACCTCACTAGAGGAGGAGAAGCAAGAAGAGTGGTAGCCGATTTAGGAGGAGGAGAAAGATGGTCGTCAGCTGTCTTACCTCATTGGAGATGGGGTTGACGGTGGCAGTGGCAGCGGATAGTATGAACATTGGAGGGATTATTCCTTTACACAATAACTTTGGTCGATCATAGATTGGAATTGAGGGATTTTTTTTTCATAAAAAATTAGGAATCTAAATAGCGGAATGGGAATCACATTCCGGGGGGTCGGGAATGGCCATTCCCCCATATGGGGGAATCACATTCCACCTTCCCATTCCCATTCTGGTTGATCAAACATCCAGAAACGGATTGATCCATTCCAATTCTGATTCCAGAGTCCTATTCCCTCGAACCAAACAGACCTTCATTCTTCTCCATAATTATTTGTTTTGCTTTAACTAAAAAAAGGAAGAAACACTACAAAATATGATTGAATTGCTTTTATCCAATCCAAAATAAAGTGAGTGAAAGGCATGGATGGAGCACTCAATCTTGTCATCCCATGGATTAGATCATCAGGAGTCCTGAAATTCAAGTTTAAGATTTGTATTCAAACTATGCAAACAAATGAATCAGTTAACCATTATAAATTCAAATGATTCCATTTGACCATGCTTCATGGTTTTTTACAGGTTTTGTGTGTTGATGAGCAACAAGTTCTATGTGTTGGTGGGTCCCAAACTAAGCAAACCAATGAATCAACTAATGGAGCTCACGTCTTCTTTGTACAGGTTGTATGTGTTGGTGGATCCAAATATCTAATTTTTATATGATTTGTTTGCTGGAGGGACCCACATATTTATTTTGTATAAATTTTATATGTTGGTAGGACCCACATATCTATATTGTTTATGCTTTTTTATGGGCAGAGCCCATGCATTTGCATATTTAGATATGTTCTTGATTTATATCTATTTTGACTCTAAATTACCTTAAAACAAATTTCTTAAGTTCTCTACATATTTTTAACTAGTCTTTAAACATATAAATCTTAGGTGTTTGTAAAATGTCTTGTTTTAGTATTTCCTATTTCAATTTAATGTGTATATATATATATATATATCATGCATAATCTAATTTTTATATTTGTTTTCCTTGTTTTTCACGCTGAACCAATACAAGAATGATAGAAGGAATTGTATAAGATATTGAAGATACAATTTTTATTTTTGTGATTTATTACTATATGTAATAAGAATTTTGTACCTTTTTCTATATCATCAATGTATGGAACTCACATTTAAGATGTACTTTTGTTTTCTTATTAATATATTAGTTTTTATTAAATTTTATTTGAAATTTTGGTGTGATGTTATATGTGTTAATCAGGTTGGATAAATTGCAAATTTATTTCAATTTATTAGTTGGACAAATTGAACAGGTTTTAGCGGCGGATATATTTGCCGCTACATATCTTCCCTTACTTTTTTAGCGGCGGATCTAAATATCTACTATTACTTTTTAGCGGCAGATATATCCGTCGCTAAATATCTACCATTACTTTTTAGCGAAGGATCTAAATATCTGTCGCTAAAATGCAAGAGTTTTTTTTTTTCAAGTGGCGGATGTTTAGTTTTTATAGACGGATTTATCCACAGCTAGGGTTTCTTCTAGTTGCAGATGTATCCGCCGCTATTGGTGACATATAGCGGCTGTTGTCGTATAAACGCTGCTATATCCACCACTGATCCGCCGCTAAACCTCTATAGTGGCAGTTTTCTTAATCTATTGCAGCGGATTGTGCATATACCGATTTTGTTGTAGTGTGTAAAATTTAAAATTCATGCCATATAGCATGTTAAGATTATAGATGATATATTATCAGATCTCCACTAACTATGAGTTTGATTCTCTTACTCTCATCTTTTTTTTTTTCCGTTTGTTATTGCAGAGATGGAAGTAATATTCTCATTTGCAGTCCACAACTCCACATTTGTGCAAACAGGGAGGTTTTGACCCTAGAACTTCATTTTCTTTTGCCAGGTAAGTTGGGAAGAGACTTGTGCACTTAACGATGGAACATTGCTAGAATGCCTATTGGGTCTCAAAGTCTCATATACATGCCTAGTTCGGATTCGGTGTGTATAAATTCTAAAACTGTATAAGAGTACAAGACCAACTGTAAATGCTTTTGCAAAATTGACAGGTCAGAGTGTGATTGTAAAAGCTGTAAAGTGTATATATTAATTGTAGATAATTCCCTTTAATTTTGACAGAAATTGTGCTTAATTTATAAATTAAATTTAAATTTCATATTCAATGAAGCCAAATTAATGTTTCTGGTAAGATGGGCTTGGAATTGAAGAATTAAATATCAATTGGTAGAAATTTCAATTTATGGCGCAATTTGAAGTGAACATTAGTGGGCACGCCTTACCAGTACATGTTTGACAGTTTAATTCAAGAAAGGGGCGAATTTTCAGGCTGATTCACCTTAAGAAGTTCATTTTATTTTGGAAGGATAAGCTGGCAGATTCGATCTATATCTGGGTTCCTATTTTTGTGCTGTGAAGAGGAAGTTATTTAGGAGAATTCAAATCCTATCTTATAGGAGATAATTTATAGGGAATCCTTATCTTTCCAACATGATATATAGAGAGAGTTCCTAAAGAGAAAGGGGAGGGGGGCGGAAAAGGAAAATGAGACAGACAGTTAAATGGCTACAAGGAGAAAACAAGCTCAACATTTTCAATCTCAAGGGCGACATCATGAGTTCTTCCTTGTATCTTGTTTGTTTAATTTCCTTTATCATGAACTAGTTTATTTGTAGCTAGGGCTATGGAAAGCCTAACCATGACAATGGATTGATTTTTATTTAATTTAACCAAGTTGTTTTTATTTTCATATTGTCTATGAGTTATTATGCGGAATGCAATTAGGAGCTTRGCCRCCTCTTAGTTGATTTGGTTTATGTGAATGAATCGGAAGGGGAATTCATATAATAGACTAATTAATTCATAATGTGAATTAAATGGTATGCAGGAATATATATACATGATTCATCTGATGATATAGGTTTTTCATAAAACTTAATGCACTTTCTATCTCGAGAACTCTAATAGAGGAGTCTAAGAGATACTTGATAGAAGTAGGTTTGATATATCTTGGAAGGGAATATTAAACAAATTAGAAAAAACTTCAGCTTATGAAAATAATAAATTATCTGGGTTAATTTAATAAATTGATGTTCATTGGAATGGTTAAGTGGACCAATAGTTTTTATGCCTTCAATTAGATTGTTGCAAGTTCAGTTATTGATTGCTCTTGTTTTTGTTTCTCTTTTAATCTTTAATTTTCAGCTGTTAAATTTCTTAGATTCAAAATTCGTTTATCCAAATAATTAAGGCTAAACTATA
>NW_010729208.1:740169-754502 GCF_000365185.1 Nelumbo nucifera
CCCCCCCCCCCCCTCCACAAGAAAAGAAGGGAAATTTAGAGGACATGATTTCTAAGTTCATTAATAGTGCTGAAGCAAAGCTTCAAGATCACGAAAAGAGATTCTTAAATCAAGAGGCATCTATTAAGAACTTAGAAGTTCAAGTGGGGCAGATTGTGAACATGTTGTCAGAAAGAAGAGAGGGACGATTGCCTAGCAATACAGAGAAGAACCCATGGGAGCAAGTGAATGCCATTACCTTGAGAAGTGGAAAGACTATTGGCGAGATTAATGATAATGATCAAAATGTTGAGGTAGATGACTCACAAATGGAGATGAAAGGGAGTACACCTAAACTAAATTTAGATGCTATTAAACTTCCTCTCCCTTACCCTAAAAGAGTTCTGAAAGCTAACTTAGATAAACAATTTGAAAATTTTTGAAGGTGTTTAGAAAAATACATATTAACATTCCTCTTCTTGATGTATTGTCACAGATGCCAAGATATGCCAAATTCCTGAAAGAGGTGATTTCAAATAAAAGGAAATGGGAGGAGTGCAAAATGGTGAAACTTAACGAAGAGTGCTTAGCAGTTCTTCAAAATAAATTGGCCCCAAAGCTCAAGGACCCAGGGAGTTTTTCTATTCCTTGCACCATAGGAGATACTGAGTTTGAAAAAGCTTTATGTGATCAAAGTGCTAGTATAAATTTAATGCCATATTCTATCTTTGAAAAACGTGGATTGCATGAATTAACACCTACTACTATTACCTTGCAATTAGCTGATAGAAGTATTAAATATCCTAGGGGAATAGTAGAAGATGTTTTAGTCAAAGTGGGCAATTTTATTATACCTGCTGACTTCATTGTGTTGGATATGGAGGAAGATAGGACAATGCCTTTGATTTTAGGGAGACCGTTTCTTGCTACTGGTAATGCTTTAATTGATGTACAAAAATGTCTACTTACTCTTAGAATTAATGGTGAAAAAGTAGTGTTTAATGTATTTAAAACCATGAAATATCCTAACATAATTGAACATGAAATATATGCAACTGATTGCATTGATGTTTGGGCAGCTGAAGTCAATGCATCTAAATTAGATGATCCTTTAGAAAGTTGCATTCTTAATTCTTGTGAAAATGTGCAGGTCTTGGATGAAGAAATTAAGGAGGTTTTGAACTATTTGGAGGCTGATCAAGAAGGGTTCAAGCCAAGACAAGGAAAATTTTTACCATTGGATGGACCAACCTCTACCAAGCAATTGCGACATTCCATTGAAACACCTCCAGCTTTGTAACTTAAACCTTTATCTTCTCATTTGAAATATATATTTTTGGGAGAAAGTTCTACTTTACCTGTGATTATTTCTTCTAATTTGACAGGTCTCCGAGAGGAAAAGTTGGTAAGGGTGCTCAAGTAACATATATTGGCTATTGGATGGAGCATCGCCGATATAAAAGGGATTAACCCTTTGGTATGCACGCACAAAATCTTGATGGAAGAAGGATGCAAACCCAAGGCACAACCACAAAGAAGGTTAAATCCTAAAATGCAACAGGTAGTGAAGACAAAAATTCTTAAATGGCTTGAAGCAGGTAGTATCTATCCTATCTCTAATTCATCATTGGTAAGTCCTATTCAAATTGTACCAAAAAAGGGTGGGACCACTGTAATTTTAAATAAAAATAATGAATTGACTCTCACAAGAACAATAACTGGCTGGAGGGTATGCATAGACTATAGGAAATTGGATGAGGCTACTAGGAAAGATCACTTTCCTTTGCCATTTATTTATCAAATGATAGAGAAACTTGCAAGGCATGAATATTACTGTTTCTTAGATGGTTACTCTGGTTATCTTCAAGTACCCATTGCACTTGAAGATCAAGAGAAGTCTACTTTCACTTGCCCATATGGAACATTTGCATTTAGGAGAATGCCATTTGGATTGTGTAATGCACCAGCTACTTTCCAACGTTGCATGATGTCTTTGTTTGGTGATTTCATTGATGATTTCATGGAAGTGTTTATGGATGATTTCTCTGTTTATGGATCATCATTCGATGTGTACTTACATAATTTAGAATAGGTACTTCAAAGATGTGAGGAATCTAACCTTGTTTTGAATTGGGAAAAATGTCATTTCATGGTTAAGGAAGGAATAATTCTAGGGCATAAAGCGTCATCCAAGGGCATTGAAGTAGATAAAGCTATAGTAGAACTAATTGAAAAACTTCCTCCACCTCAATCTATAAAGGAAGTTAGGGGTTTTCTTGGGCATGCAGGTTTTTATAGAAGATTCATTAAGGATTTTTCTAAAATAGCTAAACCCTTGACAAATCTTCTAATTAAGGATGTACCTTTTGAATTTGATGATAATTGTTTGCATGCATTCAACACTCTCAAGGAAAAATTGATTCAAGCCCCCATTGTATCAGCCCCTGTATGGGAACTACCCTTTGAAATCATGTGTGATACAAGTAATGATACTTTAGGTGCAGTTTTAGGGCAAAGAAAAGATAAGAAATTTCATACCATTTATTATGCAAGTAGGACCATGAATGAAGCACAAAGAAATTATTCCACTACTGAAAAGGAATTACTTGCAGTAATATTTGCTATTGAAAAGTTTAGATCTTATTTGTTCTTGTCTAAAGTCGTTGTGTTCACTGATCATGCTATTTTGAGATATTTACTTGCTAAAAAAGATGCAAAGCCTTGGCTGCTGCGATGGATTCTACTATTGTAAGAATTTGATCTAGAAATTAAAGATAAGAAGGGTAGTGAAAATATAGTAGCTGATCATTTATCAAGGCTTGATGAAAATTATGTTGAAAACATTAATGATTTTCCATTGCATGATGAATTTCCATATGAGCAATTGTATGCAATTAACATAAAAAATGAACATTGGTTTGCTTAATTTTCTAATTTTCTGGCAGGAAAGGTGATGCCACTTCACTTGACATATCAACAAAAAAAGAAAATTTTCTCTAATGTAAAACATTACTTGTGGGATGAACCTTACCTTTATAAAATTTGTATGGATGGAATGATAAGGAGATGTATTCCTGAGGAGGAAGTACGGAGTGTTATAAGTTTTTGCCATGACAAGGAAGCAGGAGGTCATCATGGAGCATCAAGAACTGCTTCAAAAATTCTTCAAAGCAGTTTTTACTGGCCTTCGCTCTTCAAGGATGTTTACTCTTATGTAAGTGTTTGTGATCATTGTCAAATGACAGGTAATATCTCCCATCGAAATGAGATGCCCTTGAACAATATTCTTGTTTATGAAATTTTTTATGTTTGGGGCATTGTTTTCATGAGGCCTTTTCCTAAGTCTGTTAATAATTCATACATACTTGTGGTTGCGGATTATGTGAGTAAATGGGTGTAAGCATGTGCATATCCAACTAGTGATGCTCGGGTTGTTATTAAATTTATGAAAAAGTTTATATTCACTCATTTTGGAATACCCAGAGCTGTCATAAGTGATGGGGGGATGCATTTTTGTAATAAACAATTCGAGCATTTGTTGAACAAATATGGTGTTATCCATAGAATTGCAACCCCCTACCACCCTCAAACTAGCGGACAAGTAGAAGTCTATAATAGAGAATTAAAACAGATTTTAGAAAAGACAGTTAGTACATCTAGAAAAGATTGGTCCTTAAAATTAGATGATGCACTTTGGGCTTACCGTACTGCATTCAAAACCCCAATAGGTATGTCTCCATATCAATTAATTTTCGGTAAGGCTTGCCATCTACCTGTTGAGTTGGAACATAAAACTTATTGTGCTATCAAAATTTTGAGTTTTGATTTGAAAGATGCAGGTGATAAAAGAAAACTTCAGCTCAATGAAATAGAAGAATGGAGGAATCAAGCATATGAGAATGCCCATACTTACAAGGAAAGAACCAAAGCATGGCATGACTCCCATATTGCAAGGAAGGAATTTAAGGAGGGAGACAAAGTTCTGCTATTTAATTCTCGTCTCAAGCTATTTCCTGAAAAGTTGAAGACCAGGTGGAGTGGACCATTTGTAGTGGCTAAGCACAAACTAGATATGGGCAGTGAAGATGAGTTAGGCATGGAGAAAGATCGAGATATCCCTTCTACGTCAAATGCGCCTCCACAAGCTGATTATGGAGAACAATTGCAAAGGCTAGAGCACAAGCTTATCAAAATGGAGAAAAATTTGGCAGCCTATTTCGCATCTGTAGGATTTCAACCATCCTCCCCACCTCGCCGTTCAGGGAAGTCCCCTTAATTTTTTTTCTTTCTATTCCACTCCAAGTTATGGGTGAGCTTCTTTTATTTTTTGATACATTAGGGACAATGTATATGTTAAGTGTGGGGGAGGGCACTTGATAATTTTTATGTTAACTCTAGCATGCTTTAATCTTCACCTTTTAAACTTTTTTTTTTTTTGAAATTTCTACTCCTTTAAAACTTATTTTTGAATGACTTCAAATTATCATGAATTATGTGCTTAGGTTGAAAAGACAAGATAGGATACAAGCATGAATAATTGAATTTTTTTTTTTTTTTGCTAAGATAAGTATCTCATCGTTTTGAATGGTCAATTTAAAAGAAAAGTGGGCAAGATTCAATACAAATTTAACCCTTATGTGAGCTTTTGAGCCAATGAGCATTCTATCATTTTTGCTCTAATTATTTTTTCCGTTGAGTGATTGTCAAACATAGTTTGATTATTCTAGAACTTGCTTTGTTATGCATGTTGAGACCACATTAATGAGTTCATGGATTAGAATAAAAAGAGTTTATGTTAGCCATTTTGAATTCGTAAAAAGCCTGCCCTTATTTCATTTTCCCTTAGAATAACCAAGTTGAGCCTTATCCCCTTCTTTGTTTAACCATAACTATGTCACTTTAAACCTCTTCATTTTACCTTTAACCCTAAGATCAAGGGATTAGTTGAATTGCATGAAATTTGTAATGCTCTTGTGAAATTTGAAGAAAGATAGTGCAAGTTGTTTTTATTTTCAAAAAAAAAAAAAAAAAAACATTGCCTTGATTGCTCTAGTTGTGATGTGATTACAAGAGAAGTTGAGATGATTAAAGTTGAAATTCATGAAAGTTAATTTGATATATTTCCCTTGATCATTTACACCTAAACTCCTCTTTATCAAACCTAAACCCCAACCCCATTTCACCTTATTCAAAACCCTTTGATTTTTAATACATTGAACTCATGCTTAGTGGTGGAGATGTGATATATAAGCAAGCTTATGATAATAACATTGTTTTGACTTAAGAATCTAATGATACCTTAAACACTTTGAGCATAGAGTGAAAACAATGATAAGGTATTTGAATCTTGTTGCATTTTGATTTTAAAAGAGATTGTTAAGACAATGAGTGCTTATTTTAGTCTTAAAAAGTTCATTCTATGAAATGCTTGTTTTCCTTGATTGTTGATTTGACTTGGGTTCATGAGGAATGGTGATTTGAGATTGTTTTTTGATGAGTTAAGGAGGAGAAAGAAGTGGAAAATGGAAAGATTATTAAGTTTGGATTAAGGTACGCTTGAGGACAAGCATCATAATTTGATAGAGTGTAAAGTGTATATATTAATTGTAGATAATTCCCTTTAATTTTGACAGAAATTGTGCTTAATTTATAAATTAAATTTAAATTTCATATTCAAGGAAGCCAAATTAATGTTGCAGGTAAGATGGGCTTGGAATTGAAGAATTAAATATCAATTGGTAGAAATTTCAATTTATGGCGCAATTTTTAGTGAAGATTAGCGGGCACGCCTTACCAGTACATGTCTGATGGTTTAATTCAAGAAATGAGCGAATTTTCAGGCTGATTCACCTCAAGAAGTTCCTTTTATTTTGGAAGGACAAGCTGGCAGATTCGATCTATATCTGGGTTCTTATTTTTGTGCTGTGAAGAGGAAGTTATTTAAGAGAATTCAAACCCTATCTTATAGGAGATAATTTATAGGGAATCCTTATCTTTCCAACATGATATATAGAGAGAGTTCCTAAAGAGAAAGGGGAGGGGGGCGGAAAAGGAAAATGAGACAGACAGTTAAATGGCTACAAGGAGAAAACAAGCTCAACATTTTCAATCTCAAGGGCGACATCATGAGTTCTTCCTTGTATCTTGTTTGTTTAATTTCCTTTATCATGAACTAGTTTATTTGTAGCTAGGGCTATGGAAAGCCTAACCATGACAATGGATTGATTTTTATTTAATTTAACCAAGTTGTTTTTATTTTCATATTGTCTATGAGTTATTATGCGGAATGCAATTAGGAGCTTRGCCRCCTCTTAGTTGATTTGGTTTATGTGAATGAATCGGAAGGGGAATTCATATAATAGACTAATTAATTCATAATGTGAATTAAATGGTATGCAGGAATATATATACATGATTCATCTGATGATATAGGTTTTTCATAAAACTTAATGCACTTTCTATCTCGAGAACTCTAATAGAGGAGTCTAAGAGATACTTGATAGAAGTAGGTTTGATATATCTTGGAAGGGAATATTAAACAAATTAGAAAAAACTTCAGCTTATGAAAATAATAAATTATCTGGGTTAATTTAATAAATTGATGTTCATTGGAATGGTTAAGTGGACCAATAGTTTTTATGCCTTCAATTAGATTGTTGCAAGTTCAGTTATTGATTGCTCTTGTTTTTGTTTCTCTTTTAATCTTTAATTTTCAGCTGTTAAATTTCTTAGATTCAAAATTCGTTTATCCAAATAATTAAGGCTAAACTATAATTTTGGTACTTATTTTATTAAATTCTCGTGGGAACGATATCTTTATATTACTTGATAACTAGTACACTTGCTAGGGTTATACAATTATAGCTATCAAAAGCTTTTTGTGAAAATGATGAAATGGGTGATTGTATCCAGCCCCCTCTATGGTCACCCATGTAAACAGAACAGCCAGTTCTGCAAAAATTGAAGAATTGATGCGCCTTAGCACAATAGACAGTTCCACCAGGCTAACTGTAGTAAGTTATCCGTGGAAACGGCCAACCCCCTATTTGATATCTGCTCATTTAAAACTTCACTTTCTGTACCTGAAAGGTAGCTACCTTGCTGTGATGTTCTTCAATTGTGGTATTCTAGCAAATAGGAACCAATCGGCCTGTCCGTATCCTTGCATCTGGCAGTTCATGAAAGAAAGTGGCAGCACCATATATAGTTCATTGTTTGGGACATTTTTTATATATAGGCCCCATTTTATGACCATATATAACTCCAATTCATTCGGCTAAAATCTTGTACCTTTGGCCCAGCCAAGAAAGAATCAAAGGATTGATATGTATTCTTCAAAGTTTAAAGCACGAAGTCGACAAGTAGAATATCAAAAACTAATTACCCTGTCATAATACTACATCAACGGGTTTCATCGGTTTCATTGTGAAAACGTTTAGCTAGTAGTTACATGAACAGGAAATCTAAGAATGTGCAGTTGGGAGCGTAGTTTGCAAAGTTATCTGTCAATTGATGCAAAGATGTAATAATGGATGCCACGGACAAAATTGGCAGGTTTTTCAATGAGATTGCCATACTTCTTGGTGTTAAATAACTCTGGCTGGATGAGTTATAGAGGTGAAGATCGGGCTTCTTTTGGGTGGTAAGTTTTTCTTGCAGCTAAGATTATCTCATTAGAACCATCAAAATCATCAATCCTTGGCAAGCAGAGAAACTGGCAATTAAATAAGGGATTGGTTTAGCCTCCCAAAAGGTGCAAAACTCTTCAGTGGGGGAGAGAGCTAGTGAATGTTCCAAAGTACTTTTTTTGTACTGCATGCTAAGCAATCTGAAATTCCTGAAGCTCATTTGCATTGGCTGCCATCATTGGAATTCGGATGGTTCTCCCCCGGGGTGGCTAAAAGAGTTCAATCTTGGCTCTGAATCTAGTAATGCTGAATGTTCTATTCCCTGATTTCAGTAGTGCTCGATCTTTATGTGGTTTGGTGTAGGTTTGTTTCTTTGAGGTGGATTCAATATTGGTCTTTTTCTCTGTGTCTGTTTCTGTGGTGTCTGTTATGATCTTTTCTATAAAAATTGTTCTTAATCAAAACTGCTAATGGCTCTAACATATCCTCCAAGTACTTCCAAAACTAAAAAATTGTACAGTGACTTTGAGTATCACTTCCGATTAAAAATAGCAAGAGATAACCGATGCTAGACAAAAATACAATTACAAGAAAAGGCTCAAAACAATATGAAACTAAGATATTGAAGGAAATTTTTCATTAATGAACTGATCCAAACTTGGAAATCTGAAATAACTGTCCAATTTGCATCCCAAAATCAAATTGCCAAATGCAATTTGTTTGTCGATTCATATTTATACAAAAGATAGGCAATGGCAATAAACTTTTCATATCTGATTGTACTGCACAGAATATGCTCTTCAGACAAGGAGTTCCGACTTTAGGCCTGAATCTGGATTTATATCAATCTGATGGCTGATTATGTTTCTCCTTCAGCATCGTTTTTGTTCGTGAACCCATTGAATATTCTCATTGTTAGATAAAGCTTATAAGGAATCTCAAAATGCTGATCCCTACAAATAAAATTAATTGAAGAATAGATGCAATCTCCCACTTTATTGGTATACTCACTTGGATGACTGTGAAGAATCAAGTTGCATTGTTACAGGCCCATGGTTAACCAAATTTACCTTCAAAAGTGATCCATTACAATTTCAAGTCAGGATACTTGTCACTGTTGAAAGTTTCTTCAAGTTTACTGGCAGAGCAGGCTTTACCTTCATCATTGCCCCAAATACACCGTCTGTAAGAAAACAGATTAGTGGGAAATGGTCAGAAATAACATTTTTAAAGAACAATAGAACAAATGATGGCATGGGAGATACTAACATGTCCTACAACATAAAACCATTGTACGGCAGATGGAGATAATTTCAGAAATTTTGTGGGAAGTGATGTATGCAGTCGTGTTGTTACATAGCATTGAAGAACATCGGATACTCAGTTACATAACATTAAGCACATGCAAATAATTTATCCAAGGGGCAGTGATGTATGCAGTCATATAGTGAAGCTACACATAATAATTCATGGATTTGTTAAAAATTCATCCAGATTCCAGAGTTGTATGAAAAACAGAAAGCTTTTGTAAAATTTTTCCATACTCCTATTCTTTTCTAGTTGTTTTCATTCCTGCCCAATTAAGGTATTAAACTATGAAGGTTCTTTTTATTCTCACAAAATTAATTGAATGATTCAACGATATTTAACTTCACAGAAGCCTACTGGATATTGTTTTTCCAAGTTGTAGAGCACTTGAGGTTTTTTGATAGATGGTTTCTAAAGACTAATCAAGTGATCATGTGAGCTCTGTTTAGTGTATATAGACTTTTTGATCTTCAAAAATAAAAAAATAAAAAAATCTAAAAAGATGTATTTTTGATGTTCATATTGTGAGTGGGTACTTTTTAAAGACCAAAAAATTTAACAGACCTCACCTTTTAGATTTAACAGACAATAAATATATATATCAAATAAATAATTAAACAGACCTCACCTTTTAGATCTCTCTTCTCATGCTCGTTCATCGTATTACACGGTTCAAACTGCAAAACTGAACCAAACCAAATCGAATTTGTGGTTTGATTCGGTTTGGCTTATGAATTTTATAAACCGAATCAAATCATAAATCAAAATTTTATATATATAATGAATATTTGATATATAAATATTATATACAATATATCTAAATGGAATGCGTAAAATTATAAATATATAATAAACTCTTTATTTTATAATAAAATAATAAATAAAAGTTTTAAGTTTTAATTTTTAGGGGAGCTATTTAGGCTTTCTAATTGGGTTAAGCCCAAAAGAATCACAGAATGGTCCAAAATCCCCAAACCATATTAGAAACTGCACAAAACCATAATAAAATGGTTTGGTTTGGTTTCCGTACCAAAACGGTTTGATTCAGTTTAGAAACTTCTCAAACCATAATTTACCAGTTTAGCCTGAAATCTTCTCCAAACCGCACCAAACCGACCATGAACACCCCTAATCATAGGAAAGGCCAAAGTCTCCGGGTCCATCCCATCACTGGGTCATGGTCTGCAAGGGTTTCGGACCAAGGTGTGGATCATCAGAAAATATACGTCCAATTTCTTAAATTTGGCTTTTTTTCTTTAAAAATTTGAGAAAATATGCGTCATCCCAAGTTAATGTGTAGATTCATGTTTGCTTTCTTCCTCTTAATGGAGATAAATTTGTCCTCATAGATGTGGCTTTTAGAGATAGAGTTAGGGTTTTCACGGTTCGATTAACCGAATGGTGGGCCTATTTTTGAAACCGAACCGGTATTTTTGAAAAAGTGGTAATTGAAACCAAATTGAAGCTAATTGATTTACTGGTTTGGTTTGTCAGTTTTTCGATTTTTTTATTTATAATATATATTACAAAGAATATATAAATATATAATAAAAAACTAGAAACATATATAAAATATTATTATATACAAAAAATATATAAAAATAGATGCATACAGGTCAGTTCGGTTAACTCCTGATTTTCTATATTGGTTAACCGAAATCAATCCAGTACCTTCAATTTTATAAAAATACTGAACTGGCCAGTTCAGTCAACAAGATTTTTATTTCGGTTTAAGTCGGTTTTTTTGGTTTTTCTTGCTCACCCCTATATAGAAGAGTCCAATTTGTGAGGTCTTAAAGGTCAGCCTAGGTCTGATCCTAAATGTGTGAATCTCTTGGGCATGGCCCAACCTGAAGGTCAATCCCAATTTTATCAACCTAGCCCAACGTAAGCTTAATCTTGCACAACTTTGGTTGGGTCAAGATATGGCTAGGTAGGGCTTGCATGTTGGATGGAATAAAAAGAATTTATGAATGTATTCTTATTTAGTCATGTGCTTTGTGACCCAATTTAGGAGTAGAATAGATTAAAAATAGGTAAAACTTTATTTATAAATGTACATATACATATATTGCACAAATATATACAACAAGTTCAAATCTAGTTTGACTGAACACTCCCATGCTTAAGTCAATAATAAGAGCTTAGATAATAAAAAGTTTGAAAGAACAAAAATTAATTTAATTGTACTAATCATGCGTACCTTGTAAAGGTGAAGAGAGTGCCTTTATGTAGGTCAGGGTCCGTTATCCTCAGGGCACGCCTTAGTGGCATCTTGCTAATCCTTATTTAGTTCATTTTGGAGTCAGCGGAACGAGGCTTAACTTTACCGACTGGGCGACGTGCTTCCGTAGGAATCGAAACTGATAAACAGATAGATCAGACACAGAGATGCTCATTCGCATCATCTTGATGCAGGTCGGGTGCCAAGGTGCTTGAGGTGTAATAGTGGATAGCCAGTCTGTTGTAGGGTGGATTGCTGGTCTACCCCAGGTCGTCTTGGGTGGCTCATGCCAGTCTGGTCGAAACAAGTCCGTGCCTACGTGATGCCAAGGAGTCATACGAAGGTTCGGGATGCTACGTGGTGAAATGTTATTAAAGGGTCAAATTATCCCTCATCATTGCCCCCACTCCTGAGCTGAAAATGTTGTATGGGCAGTTCGGATAAGAGAGTAACTTGCGGTAGAAAGCTTTAGCCCGAATGACCCGGTCTATCGACTTGTAGGGCGTTCGACTGGTTCGCCCAAATGGACTGGTTTGACAGGTCACTTGTCGGAGACACATGGACGTCATGTGGGATTATTCTTCATAGACGTAAAAAATGTGCCAAATTCAAATTTGAGCCTTGGAATGTGAAGCGTTGTACCCCTCTAAACCGTCGGATCCAAATGGTCCGTAGCTATTGGTTGCCCGGGTCCTTCACCTATATAGGGGACCCATGGGGGGTCCCATTTTCACAAATCTCTGGAGATTTGAATGAGGCAAGAGCGTTTTGAGGTCGAAGAGCTTGGCAAGTTTAGGTGAGGTTGGCGAGGTCGGTTTCGGTGTTCTTATTCCTTTGTTGGTGAATCTTCCTTTCTTTCTTTTCCTTCTGGATAATTATGTCCTCTAGTGAGTCCAAGAGGGAGGGGCACTAGGTTGCTTGTATCGAGGAAGGGCCTTTGACTCAAGAGCGGTGATCGAGGTTCCCATAGAGGGGCCTCAACCTCCCGTCGTCAATTGAGAATGAGGTCGGAGTTCGGGCCGTCCAAACTGACCAGTGATGATGTTCTCAACTTGGCCAAAATCTTCAAGATACTAGATACCTATGGCTACATCCTACCCGTTGACGGCCAGCTTCCATGGAACCACAGGAAGATTGAGGTCTATGTCTTTGAGTAGGCCTTGGTGGATGGGCTCAGGTTTTCTCTCCACCCATTCATCTCCGAGGTCCTTAAATTCTATGACATCACTTTACGCCAGCTCCACTCTAACTCCATTAGAACGTTGGTCGGCACCATCTCTTTCTGTCATTGCTTCGAGTTCCCTTTAACCCTAGAGACCTTTTCAGGAATTTGTCAAGTAAAAAAGATGCGTGGCGAACCCTACTGCTTCTACTTGTATGATAGTGACTTTTGTTTTTTCTTCCCGTTATACCACCCCTAACCAAAGAAGAAAGAAAGAAGAAGTAAAGACTTGGTTGAATGAAAAACCAATTTATAAAAAGAAAAGAAAACTCGTAAATGTCATTTAGTGGGTGCTGGCCGATGTGAAGAGTCCGGGTCTTCTTGCCAACAAAATATGTACGAACACCCTTCTAACATGATCCCACAACAACATTTCATACATGGTGGGTCCCAGTCTTATGATAAGATGTGTAGTGTCCGATCATGTTGAAAGAGGATTGGAAGGTGTTTTGTACTTTTGTTGAGAGGGAATCCCCTCTCTGTTGTAAATCGTTTTGGATTTTTGGTTCTAGCAATCTTTGAACTTTCTGAAAAAACGACCATTTTCTTCCTTTTATAATTTAAGGGTCAATTTACACCTCAGCTAGCCCAAAAAATGCATGGTGTTAGTAATGTCATTTACAATCTGCTAAATAATATAAAATAATAAAAAATTTTAGTGTGGCATTGTTAAATTCAAAAGAACTAAAAAATTGCATGTGGATGTGGGACCCACCTATTAATATCTCTTAAAGGAGGAAATTTTAAGTGGAAACCACCTATTACTTTCTCTTAAAAGAGAAAATTTCAAGTGAGCCCCATATATAATTTCAAGTGGGACCCATTTATATATTATTTTTAACATTTATTTATTATATATTAAATAGATTTTATTTTATTCAGTGTGAAACACTTGCATTTTTTAATTTTTTCTTTTAACAGTACCATATTAGTATTTTCTATTATTTTATTCATTATCTAATGGATTGTGAATGATATCACTAATACCACGCATTTTTGCATCAACTGTGATCTTAATCTAAGATCTAAATTGACCTCTCAAATTATAAAGTGTAAAAATGATTTTTTTTCACAAAATTCAAGGGTTGTCAAAGCCAATAATCTGAATGATTTTGTTTTAAAGAAAAACGACTATAATGTCAATTAAAATAATACAGAAAACCATTTATATTGGCAAACACCTCTTTAATGATTGACTAATTGCTGTAGAGCCCGGGCCCATGTTAACATCAACGAAGTAAGCGCCACGATGACTTTTAAGTCTCAAAATGGGGAGGAAGCAAACATTGAGGTCGTATTAAGTTGGACCTGGAATAAATGTTATTATATATGAATTTTATTTTTTCACACTTTGAGCAATAATAACTAATAATAACTAGAAGACTACCAAAAGCAACTTATTGATTGCAATCTCACCACCAACACGTACACGCAAAGGCAAACAAACGAGTTGTTTGTCTGAACCGAGCCATTGGACTAAGAGCATGCCAAGTATCATTAAACGGCCCCATTTGTAATGACACAATCTTCACTCTTCAACAACATTTAGAAAACCAAACAAGTTAAAACTTAAAAACCATCATCTTATTTGTTGCCCAACACTATGGTTTGCCATATAAATATATGCACAACAACTGACCAACCACATGAAATGTTTGTAATTTGATTGAGTGGTGCAGGTTTTTTACAGAGTGGAAAAGAGGGTTTTGTGGAACAGGGCTGGTTGAGACAATGTTTTTGTGCAATCTCATGTCTTTGGTTTGCCCTAACGCTTCCAACTATATCTTCTGAGATTCCGTTCACCCAATATGATGTTAAACAGTTTTGTATGCCCTTACCTTCAATCAGAATGATGTACTTTATGAGTTTATTGTAAATGAATAAAAGTGCATATTTGATTCATGTTCCATTGGTATGTTTCTGTGTAATACCCTTAAACTGGACACTTAATGAGACTCGTGTTAGTTTAGAA
>NW_010729208.1:761407-780902 GCF_000365185.1 Nelumbo nucifera
TGTGCTAATTCTGCTCCATCCTGCATTGCGCCATCTTTAGTGGGAGCAGTTTTTGGATCCTTCCTTGGGCGTGAACACCTTCATTGGGAGATACTATTTCTCCGTATCAGGTATAATTCTCTCCTACTCCTTTTGGTTCAGATCTGATTCAGTTTAAGGTTCAAGAATGATCCTTAAAACCATGATTTTCTAAATAGGGAATGCGATTCCCAATTGAAGGGGGAGAAAAATTTTTTGAAATTCGCCCCTTATTCCGCAATCTTTGGGCGTCCATGGGATGGATCTCTCATCCCTTCACATGAGACATCATACTTCCTAATCTTCAACTCCTTCAAAGTTACTATAGATAGCCTCTTAAATTAGGAGACTGTATTCATTAGGCATACCACTGTGAGCACATTTAGGGGATGTTTGGAACCGTGGCCGTTTTTCAAAAAAGCAGTGCCATGTCGGATCCACATAGGTGTTTCAACAAACGCCCATGTATCTCATTGTTTAGTTCAGCCGATTATTAAAAAATCGGGCATGTCTCGAAAATCAGGACCTCACCGATCATGAATCGGTGAACCATTTCCCCAACAATTGACTGATGTGTATCCTATGTAGTGCTTACCTGTCAGCATATACATGAAAAACGGTACTCACCAAACAGCATAGTATATTGCTCACTGCCTACGTGGCAGAAGCATTTTTTTGATAAAAATGGGTCTTGGAAGTATGGGCATTTTTTCTTGAAAATCGGTCCCAAAAGCGCCCACGCTTCCAAACACCATGTTGGGTGTTATTTGGTAAGTCGTTTTAGAAAGATCTTCCAATATTCCAGATAGCCAAAAGTTATATCGACTTTTGGGATCATGTCTTTAAAGATAAAGACCCATTGGTAAGTGATTTGATCTACCGAGCTTTTAAATAATAGATTTAAAGGCTATCTATCATGCAAAAAGACCAAAAAACTTCATTTGAAGCTTCCCAAAATTTGACATGTTTGGTCATTTTGAATCTTTCTACACATGAGTCTTCTCGTCTTTTCATCATTTGGTTACCAAACAGAAAACGACCAATTTTTAGTCGTTTGAAATTGCTGAAGCCCAGAAGACTGCCTGGAAAGACCTGCCAAACACAGCCTTATTAAGCACTCGACTGAGGTATTTTAGGAGATAGATGTCATAAAATTTCCTGAGTACGTGCTCATCTTTTATGCCTATCTCATCCCAACTCTGTTTTCTTTTTTTTTATTTTTATTTATCTTTTGATAATCTCGTCCCAACTCTCATCTTGTATGCCTACCTCATCCCAACTCTTTTTTCTATTTTTTTTTTTGATAACTTCATCCCCATTCTCGAGTCCTTTTTTTTTTTTCTTTTCTAGCTAGAATTTTTCCCGGCAAGCTATGCCAATGCCTGATCACCTCACCACCTTGGAAAAATTACATTCAAGGCAATTCTTCAACCAATCTTTGGTAATTCAAGGCGGTGTTTGGAACTGCTTAAATCTCGTGGACGGGATTTGATCGTGTTTGGCTGGCACCCCAATATTGCGTGGACAGGTCCCGTCCACACTCCAATTTCTCATCCACGGTAAAATCTTGTGATTGGAGACTGTTCACACTTAATTTTTCATCCCCTACTTCACACTTTCCCTGAAAGGCTGCACTATTGTCTGTTTCACATTTTAATATTTTTGTCAATAAAATATTAATTATTTTACTTAATTTTTTTATTTTTTATTTTAATGTTTTATCAATAAAATTATATTTAAAATATATTTTTAAATTTTTAATTGTTTTACTATTGTTTTTATAAAAAAAAATAATATTTATTAGTTAATATTAATTCATTGATGCATTTTTTTTATCATATAAAATGCAAAAAATAGATATTTATGATTAACTATGTAGATCAAGGTTTTCAAACCGCCGTTGACCTGGACGGTCATACCATTCAACCCAGGAGCCATCTAGGCAAGCAGTTCCATTTTACCCCAAACCTGGTTTTTGGCTAAAAAGCATTGAAAAAAACAACCCGTTGACCCGAGCGGTCAAATCATCAACCCGTTCAATGACTTTTACTGTTTTTTATTTTTTTTTATTTTTTTAATTTGTTTGTCAGAACGGGCCGTCCGTTCGAATCGGACGGTCAGACTGTCAACCCGAAAACCGGTGGCCATAACAGTTTTCTTTTTGGGTCATTTTCTAAAATATTGGTGTAGATCATTCATAAAATGTACATGAGATACATAAAATCAAAAAAGTGTGGTATAAACTGGTCCACACCACACTACAGAACGCCAATGTGGGTGTAGACTAGTCCAGTCCACACAATTTGTCTACAGTTTAGAACAGCTGTGGACTGTGGTGTAGTGTAGATTGGTCCCTACCATAGGGTGTGGTGTGGACTAGTCCACACCCACCAATTTCTCATCCACACTACAGAACACCCCCTAAATGATAGGAATACAAATTGAATCGCCCATATGAAAATTTTACACTGCAGTTGGCCCAGATTTATAAGCCAGGCCGATTCAAATCTTGAAGAAATACCAACCCGAGTCCACCCAAATTGCACCACTATTAAATGGGTCAGATCGACCATTTCGGGTTAGAGTTTAATTTGGAATATGGACCTTGATTGCAGCACTTGAATGACACCTCCATGATGGAGAAAATCATTCTGTTTTTCTTTCTTTTTCTTGGGCTAGAGAACAATGTAATTAAAATTTATATTGGCTACATTCGGGTATATACTAATCGTAGAGAAATTATTTTCTGATTAAACCCCTAGATCTTGTCTATAAATGCATATTGAGTGATCTAATTCACTAGGAAACTAAAAAGGGAAAGAAGCAATGCTTCTGATGAGTTGCGTCAAGTCAAGTCGTGTTAAGCTGGACTTGGGCTAAATGCAGTAAGAAGTCAGAACACTAAGATTCTGTTTTATTTGAAGAAACTATATAAGATTTGTAAAGGTTTTCTATCTTTTTCTTCCTTTTACTTTTTTTTCTTTTTTTCCTTCAAAAATCAAACACAATCTAAACAAAAGCCACCATTGTTGGTTACAATCTCACCACCAACCAAAAAATCACAACACAGTCAAAGCCAAATTCCTTGTATGCATGCATCATTGGACTCAGATGGGCCCCATTTGCCTACGATTATACTTTTGATCTTCACTCTTCAAGTCTTCAACAATGCTTAAATAACCAAATAAAATCCTTTTCTTATTTGGTTGTAAGCCCCTCGCCCAACACAAGTAGCTGCATGCATCCCATAAGCCGTGTATAATACATCTAAATTTCAATTTTAAATCCTATTTAATTAAGCGGAATTTGAATCTCCCTCTCCAGGAAATTTTCCACCTAAAAGTTTAAGGTAGATGAGGTCCAGTGGACAAGCACAAATCCATAGGGTACCTTATGCTGAAATTTAGTTAATTATAATATAATTGGAGCAACGAGGATCGAATACTAAATTACTTTGTTAAATAGACTTTGAAACCATTTCAAGAAACCATTCACCCTAACAAAGTCCCTTCATAGGTTTTTATTCTTTCTTCTCTGTTTTAGGTTTGGAAATCTATTAATTAATTACAAATTTATTATATATTGCTATTGTTTTATTTTATTTCATGGTAGTTGTGGTTCTTGCCAACAATTTAATTATTTAATTATTTACGCCAAATTTAAATGGCTTAAAAGGGGGGCTTTTGATATGAGGTTGTCTTGTGTTTTTCAATCCAAAGTAACCCAACTTGATTAATTAACTAGTGCTGCAAGCGTGCAACTTAAGTAAGCCTGGGTTGGGAAGTTTTAGTTAAACTTGAATGAGGTAGGCCCTACAGAATTCAGATTTCGTCCTTACAAAATTTGGTTCTTATACCATCTTCACGACACTTTAGTCATACATTGAAAACATCTTATAAATGAAAATATAGAGAGATGTTCTCAATGTATGGTTGAAAGCAATATGAGGATAGTGTGAGGACCACCTCACACTTAATTTGTGAGAACGAAATCCAATCTCAGCCCTACAATCTTCAAATCATGTACTATGCAGGTGTTTCAATTCGTCATCAACCCAACCAGTTGATCCAGTTATTCGGTCACAATTCCAATTTGGATCAACCTCTCATTTATTAGTTTGGAAGGAGTACAAATGCAAATATATACAATGTAAATATAAATAAAATAATATAAAATACAAGGTTCGGCACTCTGCGTATTTGTATTTAGATGGTTGAATGGTTCATCCATGAATCCATGCAATGGATTATGAGGTGGTTTTTCTTTTTCTTTTCTTTTTTTTGTATTTCTTGTTTTAATAACATTACAAATTGACCCGTTGACTTAAAAGGTTGAACCATTGACCTCTTACAGGGAAAAATAGTTAAACCTCGGGTCTAGTGTTAAAATAATTCACAACTTCACATGGTGAACCCAAGCAGTAGACAATAAATGTACAAAGGGACAAGACAATATGCTTGCGCCATGGTTATTAAATGTGCATGGTTGTACATTATGCCACAAAAACTTGTGACGCGCGAATAAGATGGTAATTTATCATAATAATAAGAAGAAGAAGGATGAGGAGGAAGAGGAGGAGGTAGTTATTTATCAAATTCAGAGGGGGGAAGTGCTTGATTGGTCAAACTCCTTCCGGTATCATGTCTGGCCGGCAATATAGATTTTTCCTAGAATCTCACTAGAATTACTATTTCTCCATATTTTATAATTAAATCCAAAATATAATTAGAGCATGGATCTGCTACCAACATGCCACTATTGTCACACATCAAGAACATCTCTCATAGTGCACGATCTAGTAGCTCCCTATTGGCCGGTGATTCAGATGTTGAGCTGGATAGTCCTTTGTTGTAAGGGTTACTCAGATGCCAAGTTAGATAGTTTGGTAGGGCGACCTGTAGAGAGATAGTGTTAGAGTGTCTGGATTACTTTACTCGGGATGGACACTCAGATGCTTAAATCAATAAACTAGAAATTTTTAGAGAGAGATAGAATGCTAAATAACCAGAGTATTCAAGAGCTGAGTCGCATGTACCCTTTCTCAAGGAAGTGATGCCTTTATATAAGTGTAAGGAACCAAAGGCTCCTTGTAATGGGTTCAAGATTCCCGGGAACCGCTCCCGCTAAGTTTAGAGAGGTTCTCTCAGTCAGTTATGCGATCCACATAGAGGGATAAGGTCCATTCGATCAACTCTAATGCAGATAATGCGGGTAGGCGAGCTTAACGGTTGAGCGTCATTACCCCGAAGAAGTCAGTCTCGATAATTGGGTAAGAAATAGGTCGGTGAACACGTCAAGCATGTCGCTACCCTGGACCCTAGTCTGCTTGGCAGGTCCTCAAGGAGGTCGCTCCTTGCATTGAGTTCCCTTAGATCGGTAAGGCCGAGGTACTACAGGTCGACTCTGGACGAGGTGCTGCTAGCCGCTCTGCCGAGATGATCTCTGCTTACTTGGTGTTGAGATGTCATTCAGCTGTTCAAAAATACCACGTGTCGTGATGTTATTTGAAGGACCAAATTGTCCCTCATCAATCTCAATTGCCTTCTATGAGGAGATGTTCCAAATGTATAGCGGTAGTGCCTTTTGGATACGTGTAGGTTGGATCTTCATGGATAGCAGATCCGAGCTCATCTAATTAAGGCTATCCAAATTTGATTTATTTGTAAATGAACCTACTATGGATCCACCCCACTCCAATTCTTATAATGGTTTCTAGCCAGCTTTCCATCCTTATTCCTACCAGATCCTAACTCAATAATGAATGAAAAAAAAAAGGATAAGCATAAACAGAATGGACTTCCCTAGAAATAAAAACACTCTGCAAAGCATAGGAATTCAGCCACACATTAGGAGCATCTGCCCATGAATTCCACATGCGTGTACCGAAAATAGGAATTCAGCCACACATTAGGAGCATCTGATTAATTCTGAGTTTAAGCTTTTGTTATATTAATAGTCAATGTTATCAATTTCACTTGCTCGAGGGGGAAGGTGTAAGAATTAGAGTGGAAGCAAAGGGTGGTTTTAGCTTTTAGGGTTTGTTAGAAAAGTACTTGGGGGAAGTACAAGTACTTATCTCTGAAAAATACAGTAACAAGAAAGTACTTTGACATCTTTTTTTATTTTGTCCACATGTTGGGATACTAGTTATTAATAAAAAGCAGAGCATGACACAGAATTTGGGTAGTTCAGAGCTTAAATTAGAGTGATGAGCCATGGTTAAAACCAGTAGGTGCAAATTAAAAATTCATTCTTGGAGGACGCAAACAGTACTTTTCTTGTGCAGTGTTGTGCAAACCATTAATTTCAAAGAAGCAACATTATTGGAAACCTGGAAAGTCTTGATTCTTTTTCCTTTCTTCACTTCATCTCATATTCTCATGTATTTCCATTCTAAGAAATGGCTTCATTATCCATCCTTTGCACCTTTCTGAAAGTTAATTTGAAGATGACAAATTTGTCTTCGTCTATCTACTCCTTATCTGATAGACCTCTTTGAATTAAATAGATGCTGTTTTTGTTTAAATGTTGTAGCTAGAAGGAAATACTTTTGTGATTAATTAAGAGAGCTATAAAATGGTTTTGGGCCACATAATTTGGTATTTATCACATATTCAGAACGTCAGGACCCTCAATGAATGGGCGTCGCTATACAGATTAATTGAATACTGTAAGTGAGAGGCTGTGAACACTGTCACTATAAATCTCCATTACTGAAGCACATAAATCTTGTATGCTAGTTTTACATTTTTCTATTTTCTCTACTTGCCAATCCATTTTGTTATTCTTGGGTTTGTTAGTACCCACAACAATTAATCATTATATTCTTAGAAAGCTCCAAAAAATAATGCATCAATGAGAAAGAATTTCATTTAATTCATCTTCTACCAAAAAAATGAGAAAGAAGTTCATTTAAATATGCCAATATTCCATAAACTCCATTAAGAAAAGGGAAAGCAAAATCAGGGTTTAGATCTTTCAGTGAAGCAAGTAATATTAATTGTCACAGGTGTTCCAACTATTAGCAGTAGAAGATTTTGTTCGTATGTACACATGAAATCTGGGGAATGGAGCTTTAGGTGCGTAACAGATTGACGACCTGTCAACAGTATGAACAGTGTTATGATTTGGACAGCACGGACAAAATTAATTAGTGAATTTATATGCGAGGAGGCCAAGTATGATGATCCCTCCTTGTCACCCAAAAGAAAAGATTAAACATAAGAATGGTGACCCAATATATTAATACACGAATCACTCTTTCTTGATTGTTATTTGTTCAAAAAAATTGCCACATGGCAATCCTTGTCCTTGACTTGTGTGTATCCATGGCCATTGTATGGGCAAGGACCTTTCCGGCTGCCGGTAGTTGTTCATTTTGTAGAAGTAAATCAACTCCATAGTCCGTAGCAATGTTTTAAATACCGACCCAGAACTGAAAATCAGTTTGACCACCGGTTTTCAGGTCAGCATTTGGACCATCTGGGTCTAACAGATTGACAGATCGACCACCCTGGTCAGCGGGTTGCTGATCAATTCAGTGATTTTTATGAAAAATAAACTGTTCAGGACTGAAATGAAACCAATAGCTAGCTTAATTGGTTTTTGGGTTGAATAGTTCAACCATATGGATCAATGATAATTTTTAAACCTTGGTGCTATATATGGTTTGATAGAAAACAAAACAAAAATAGAAAACTGAGAGAATCATCCCTACATTGCCTACACATAAAGGAAAACGAGTAGCCTAGCTAACCCCAACCATCATCTACTGAAATTCTTGATATATATGGTATTGGGTTCCAAGCAAATAATTCCAAATAAGTCACCAATTAATCAATTGGCCCCACTTAGTTGGCTATTAAATCCTTAGCTTTGAATTCCATACAACATCCAAATCAGTACTCCTTTCAACATTCCACACTTCAAAATGATACGAAGTTAATTAATTCTCAGGCTGATTTCCTTATTCTTAAAGATACCCTCATCTTTGGTTATTTCCATACTGGGAAATGTGCTTTTCCTATTTATTTCACGTGGGGTAGCACGACCACCAAAAGTCCTCTCTAGAGTAGCTCTATTTGATAGGCCAGAAATTTTCAAAATTAGTAGTTGAGAATTTTAGAGTTTCGATAAATTACAAGAGTTGGCACTCCAACCATAGCGACTCATTTATTTTCTTTAATATATTGATCAGGGTGTCTTCTTTAATGGATGATCCCACCAGATGGCAATTGGCAGAACAAACTATAAGACCTAGATAGGCTTCCATTTCCAGATCAATGAACACAACCCACTTGATACATTGAGCTCATTTGTGGTTTCAGAGTTCCAGCTTATCCACCCTTCAATATCTTTTCATGTCTTTGCTTGTGAAGATGAGCTCTTTTTCTTTTTCTTCTATTCTTCTTCTTCTTCTTCCTCTCTTGCTGCCTGCGTTATTCTCTACCTTTGGAGCTGAAGCTCAGCCCCTATTCAATCCCACTAAGGTTGTGAATTATTCGGTTTCAGCCATTTACATATTCGGGGACTCGACTGTGGACTCAGGAAACAATGACTACATAGCCACTCCTTTCAAGAGCAACTTCCCACCCTATGGACAGGATTTTCCAAATCATATACCGACCGGAAGGTTCACTAATGGCAGACTTGCCACAGATTTCATTGGTAAGAGGAACTGATCGATATCCAACTCCATTAAAAAGGAGCTGAGAATATTTTTCTCTTTTTTTTTTTCTCTAAGTGTTGTAAATGTTTCTAACTTTGTCTGGTCTCAATATGTATATATCTGGTGCAGCGTCCTATGTGGGAGTTAAAGACTTCGTGCCTCCATATTTGGATGAAACACTGGGTTTGGAGGACTTGATGACCGGGGTTAGCTTCGCCTCCGCCGGTTCAGGATTTGACCCACTTACAGCACAAATAACTGTATCTCACTCTCTCCTTTTTCAACTATGTATTTTGCACTAGTTCGAAATTTCAAATGGGAATTTCAGTTTTTTTTTTCTGCTTAGACTGGGAACATAAAGCTTTGCTCACATTGTGGTACATATTCCGGTATAACAATGTGTAGGTGTGGATGTTGATAGTGTTTCTGAATCCTAACAGAGTAACAGTGATTGATCATCTTTTGGATTTCTGGCCTTACTGATCAGATATCTTTGTTTGGTTGGTTGCAGAGTGTAATTAAGATGTCCAAGCAGCTTGAGTATTTCAAGGAGTACAAAACCAGGCTGGAAGAAGCAATAGGAAAGGAGAGAACCGAAAATCTCATCCAGAAGTCTGTGGCTATTATCAGTGCTGGAACAAATGACTTCGTCTTCAATTACTTGGCTGTCCCGATTCGACGACAGGGATACAGCCTTGAGGATTATCAGCAGTTCCTGATGCAAAATCTCCGGGAGTTCATTCAGGCAAGCTTCTAAATTGCTCATTATATTGCAGTGAACAGTAGTGAAGATAGAATATATAGTTGATAGTTAATCCATGTGCATCAGCCTGAGAACTGCTGAATCATTACTTAGAGTACTGAAACTATCACATCAACGGAGACCATTTGTTGGGCAATTTCTGAAGAGAATTTCTGCTTCGAAATTGAAAAAGAAGCAAACAAAAGAAGCTATCCAAATCAGGTTGTTCTAGCCATTTGGTGCTTTAGAGTTTCTTAGAACAGATCAAAACCATGTTCTGTGGCAGAACTCATTTATTGGATTTTAGATTCAATAGCAGCTAAATTAAATGCAGCCTATGAACTGTGAGGATAGGACATAGGCGGTTGGTAGCATTCCATATACAAATATATATATATATATATATATGATGAAGTGTTCATTGGAGGAAGCATGAGAAGTTGATAGCCTTCTCACCAATCACCATGAATGTGGACCCCATAGGTTGGTAGAATGTTTGGTGGCTGTTAAAGAATATTTAATTCGAGTTTTTGCAGCTCCTGCCTGTACTTCGATTATTCTAGGGTTTCCAAGGTGTTTCAGTATTACGAAAATTATTTAAGTGTAAAAAGTTTCGTACTTCCCGACGTTCTTTCTTTCTTCTCCTCTTCGTTTGTTAGGGTTTATCATGGCCCGGGCTGGTCCAATTGGTCTTAGCACCAACTATAAATGGTTATAGCCCCGCCCTAGCGGCTTAGCCTGGTCTGTACGGGGCCGGGCCTGGCTTTAGGCCTATGAATTTATAATTTATATAAATATAATATATTATATAAGAAGGAAAGGTCGGATTAGGATACTTAAAAGGCATGATATCTGTTGATTGGAAAAAGCTTTTCAAGTATATATAATATCTTTTAGGACTATTATACAATGTGTCATTTTATAACATTTAGATCCGTTCGTTTTTTGGTAAGTTATTTATCTGGGTAAATGTAATCATCTGAGTAAGTTTTCTTGAAAAACACTTACCCGAGTAAGTGTATTTACCCATGCTCTTTTATTTCTAAGGTAAATAAGGTAATCATCATTTTAGCCATAAAAATCTATTATTAAAAGGGTCATTTTTGTCTTGTTCAAGTGTTGGCAACTTCTCCCATGTGGTAAAGTTATTTACCCACCTAGTTAAGTGATACTCTGGAAAATAAACTTTCCCTGGTCTCCACATAAATTTAAAAAAGGAACATGGGATTCTTGTCAATAGGAACTAGACCTGTTCACGGGCCAGGCTTCAGGCCTGACTTACACTATGTCGAACTCAGGCTTCAAGCCGGGCCCCATTCAAAATTTGGTAAAAGCCAAGCCCGAGCCCAGCCCATGAATAGGTCTAATAGGAACCAAAATCCCATTGACCAACTTTTCTCCCTCTCAAAATCCAAAAAATGAAAACCCCTTATATACAATATATCAAATAATATAAAATAATATATATATATATATAGAGATATTAAAGGCCGGGCTATAAATAATCACCCCTATTGCAAACCTGATTAGATACCTTGCCTTATTGGAAAAACATCCCCATACAATTAATGAATAAATTACTTCACTTACTCTAAAAGACTCTGAAAGGAAAAAAAAAAAAAAAAAGCCAATTTTCCTAACCCAATTGACATTCTCAAGTGTCTATCTTCAGTGATAAATCTAGGCTCTATTCTAATTACAAAAAATAAAATAAATAAATAAATTATCTAATAATCCTAACTGGTGCGACCTTCATTACTAAATTCTATTATTGTCTACAGGGTTTATGGGAACAAGGGGTACGAAAAATTGCAGTAGTTGGGCTTCCTCCGATGGGTTGTTTGCCAGTTGTTATCACCTTCAATTCACAAGCATCAGCACAAGGAGGCTGTGTAGAAAGCTACTCAGCAGTAGCAAGAGACTACAATCTGAAGCTCCAAGCTGAGTTAGCATTTATGCAAATGAGCGTTGCATTTTACGGGGGTAGAATCATGTATGCAGACATATATCAACCCATAACTGACATGATCCAAGACTACAAAAGATTCGGTGAGTGCTTAAATTAAAGGACCCCTCAACCTATTGTCGTCCGTTGGCATGAACATGATATATCGTTAAACTAGCTTTGTGGCCATCTGGTATAGGCTTTCAGGCTGTGGCTTATGGCTTATTTGCGAGATGGAGCCCATCCGAAAAGCTTATAAGCATCGGTTGAGTTTAATAAGTTTTCCGGAGAGCCCAAATTAAAATTGATCATCAAGCAGCCATTTACACGGCTCTCCATTGAAGTCTCTTCTTTGGAGGAACACTGAGAGCCCATCTCAGCGCTTCTGTCATCGGCCATGGAAACCTCTTTCATTAGCTTCGTTAAAACAACTTAAACAAAGCAGCTAGTTACATCCTTTTGGTTCCATGGAGTTACATACAACGACGGATAGCCCATCCCCAAGGTCCCAACTTGGTGAAGACCGCAAGAATTTAATTACAGGCCTCCCAAATGAGACTCTATGTAGGGGTGCAAGTTGGGTATCTGATTTGAAAATTTTACACTGCATAGGATCCAATACCCCAAACTTTCAAACCGGGCCCATTCAAATTTTAATAATTTTTCAATTTAAGCCCACCCAAGTTACACCTCTAACAAACAGAAAATTGAGGGGAAGTTGTTGATAAATTTTATCAAATTCAATTCCTTAGACCATGGTTTTCAAAACCGGATCAGAACGGACTGTCGGATCAGAAAAATCGGGAACCAGTCAGGTGATCGGTTTCATTTTTTATCAAAACCAGATTTTGGTTAAAAAACATTGATTTAGTCAGCAAAACACTGACCCGAGCATTCAAACTATTCAACGGTTTTGATCATTTTTTAATTTTTTAATTTTTTGTCAATACGGGCCGACCGTTCGATTCAAACGATCGGACCGTTTGACCCTGAAACCGGACCCCTGACTAGTTTGTTCTCTGGGTCACCGAACGGTGAAACCGTTTGACCCGAAAACCAGACCCCTGATCAGTTTATTCTCTGGGTTGCTTTTAAAAACCTTGCTTTAGATTGTGTTTGGTTTGAAAGAAAAGGTAGGGAAATTTATACAAGCCTTTCCCCGCCTTTTCTTTCAAACGAAACACACCCTTTTCTTTCAAACCAAAGACTTCTGTATGTTCTAACAAACTTAATAAGCACTACTTCAAGTTGTCCCATTAACATAGCCTTTATAAGTGAATGGGATTATGAAACACTCTTATGTTGCATCTGGATAAGCATCATGTGTGTGCCTTTAAAACTCAAATGCACAAACCCCCAATTTATACCATTCTGCTTTGGGGCTTAAAGTTCTTTTGGCTTTAGATTAATTATTGTGTTTTCAAAAGTAATTCCTTCCAAACACTCATTATTTTTCAAAATGAATTCTCGTTATTTTTCATTCTTACTCAAGATGAAAATCTAAAATAGACAAGAATGGGTAAAATGAGAAAATATTGCTATAAATTGAATGTTTTTTTCTTAAAAAATGAATTCTTTTTAGATTGACAAGTGCCCTATGTTGTTCATTTTCATTCTTCAAAAAATTTTGTGCCGGTGATCATAAACAGCCTGTCTAGGTCTCCAAAATTGCTGTCATAGATGTTTACCAATAGACAGCCAGTAGTAGTCAATGTCTGTGGCAGTCCACCAATAAACATCTATGGCAGCAGTTTTGTAAGCCTAAACCACCATCAACATAGAGTTTCTTTAAAGAATGAAAATGAGCAAGATGGGGCATAATTATTTTTCATGTATAGACTATCCAAAATTTTGTGCTATGGGCTAATTTTTCGTTCTGAAAAAAATGAGACCTATGGCAAAAGATTTTATAATCGAACGCTCTAATATTATTCATTCTATTGCTAATTACTGTTTAAAATGAGTAAGAATTAAAAGAATGAACCCCGGAGCAGCAAACCAAATATGGTCTAAGTTGCATCAAATCCAGGCCTATCCAATTTAAATTCTAACCAACCCCTTGACATCCCAAATTTTGAAACATTAAGGCTGCATTTGGTATTCCTTATCTCCCTTTTCCAATTAAAATAAGGAATGCCAAATGGGGACTAAGCTAAATTTATTTTTCATTTTCACACACTTACACACTTTTGATGTACAGGCTTTGAAGAGTGGAGGAGTGGATGTTGTGGGACAGGACTAATGGAAGCATCATTCATGTGCAATCCCAATTCTTTAGTTTGTTCCGATGTATCCAAGTACCTCTTTTGGGATTCTGTTCATCCAACAGAGAGAGCATATTACTATATCTTCAGCTCTCTGTATAACACCATAGATCACCTTGTAAGGGATTAGCCTAGCCTCTCTAAGATTTTAAATGATTGATATGATGAGATCTATCAACTGATTGCATATGCCAAGAATATCAAACAAATTAAAGAATAGAAATGAAAAGGAAAGTTATTTTTTATGACTTAGAAAATCAAGAAAGTTACAAAGCAAGAAAGGCTCTTTATGCTTTCCATTGCTTATAGTGCTGCTGTTTAGAGCCAAAAACTTGGAATCTGCAAAGGTAGAGATTACAATGAGACACACTTAACTCCCATCATCTCTTTGTGTTGCCTCTTAGTCTAAAACTAAAAGTTTTTCATCTCCAATTATTACTTCACCTATAGGCCACGAGAAATACCCAGTTCCATTCATCTATTTGATGATTATCTCACTATTTCTACTTTTTCTATCACTATATTGTGTTGCTCTTTCCTTTTTTCTTGATTGGTTTCTCTCATTTATCTCCACCATTTTCTAGCATTTTCTCCTCACAGGAACCATATCCCTTACCTAATTAATTGAACATGACTTATGTTTAGACAGAACTTTTAGAAAATCAAGCCCTAGAATAATGCTTCTTGAGCTTGGAGGGAATTGTTGATCAATAAAATATGATTGGGCATGGTTAAATTTGTAGAATTGGAAAAGATTATGTCAGATCGGGGGGTGATCCAAATTCAACCCAATTTTTAACTAAATCCTATTATTCAATGCAATCCGATCCAAAATCTGATAGGGGGATATCCAAATTTGACAAAATACGATCGGATTTGAATTGAGATTAAATCATGATCCACTATACAAGGATATCTTGGTCTTACACAACTACTTACTCACAACTATTCTCAACTCCACACATACTTCTCATAAATTATGTACATTGGTATTTATACACATGCACGATGGTCCAGTAGCAATACTTTTCAGTACTAAGGTAGTGTTTGGTATCATTGTCACTTCTACTTACAATATTTTTGTGTTGGTAAATACAATTTTTTTGAGAAATTATTTTGTCACATCACATCACATCAAATAATTATTTCCATTTAAAAAATATAGACAATGAATTAGGTATTGTCATTTTTAATAAAAATTCTAAATTTGACATTTGTATTGATAAACATAAGCAATGGTAGTAATGTTGTATTGATAACTCAAAGCATTTGTGATAGAAAAAAAAAATATATGTTTTCTGCAAGTGAAAATGGCAATGGTACCAAACACAACCTAAGGGGTTGTTTAGTACCACGGGCATTTATTTAATAAATGTTTTGTGCTATTTTTATCTTGAAAAATAAGAAAATGGTTGATAGCCATTTATATGGTATTGTTTAACAATTAGACACCATTACGCATCACATAAGCTATTATAGTAAATAAATGATTGGGTGTTGAAGAAAAATTAAAAACGATGTTTCCCCCAACAGTTGACTCTCATACAAATCAAGAAAACATTTATTTAATAAACAAACTTACCAAACACCATGCAAATAACATTTTGGGATAAATATCTATATGATGATGAACTAACACCATTTTTCAAATAAACAGTCATAAAACCAAACACCATGTGAAGGTTGCATGGTCCATGGAATGCCAAACCATTGCGAGTTGTGAGGTGAAGTAACTTGCGATACCAAATATGTAGAAAGATCAGTTATCCACGAGATGAACTCATCTACAAGGTGTATATACAGCAATCTCGCGAAGCCAAATCTTGCACCTTACGATATGATATTTGCTAACAATATTCTTGTGAACTCGATCTCTCACCTACCGATAATTCCTACCAGACAAAGGTGTCAACAATCCCCATTGATCTTCTGCGAGTCCAATTGATAGAGAGGCTAACTACAAGATCCAATCAAGGCGGGGAGATCACATCACACCCAAAATCGGGGAGATCACAACACAAAAGTAGGTTCTACCTGAGAGGGAAACCCAACCCAACATTAAGTAGTTGCAATTAGATTTATCGAAATAATAGTTTTTGGAGAAAATGCACTCTAATGTAAGTATGCTCTAGGGACTAGGGATTATGTAAAAACTACAAATAAGAAGCCAACAACTTTGAGTAGGGGTGAGTGATTATGGGCTAAGCAGCTTAGCCCAGGTCCTGACCCGCACACCTGGCTTGACAGCCTTGACCCCACATGGACATGGGGCCCATGGTTGCACAATTGAAGGCAACCATGTGTATCACTTGAGCAGATCTCAAGTTGATGGGAACAACCGCATAAGCATCATTTGAATTCATTAAATTATTTTTCTGTCCAGCAATTTCAAGAATTAAAGTTGTTCATGGCAGAAACTATCTGCTGGCTAAGCCGCTGGCCAGTCTTATACTAGTAGACGGCAAAGCATTTAGCACAGTTGTTAAAAGTAAGGTCATAGTCGCCCAAGTTGTTGTTCTGTCCACAAACTAGTTGCACAGTGGAGGACGACTTCTGATGGGTTGGAAGCAATAGTACAACAAGTCCCCAGTTTCATTCTGATAGTCCAGCAAGTACTCTGTTTCATTCCGAAGTTCCTGTTTGAGTCATAACCACATTTTGAGCATGGGTGCCCGTGCCCGTGCCTAGGGTGAGCAATATAAATCGAACCAAATTGAAAAATCAACTGGAACCGAACTAGTTAATTGAATTAGTTAATTTGGTTTTGGTTTGATATTATTTTAATAAAATAAAGGTACCAGTTCAATTTTAGTTAATTAATATAGAAAATCGACAGTTAATCAAATTAATCGGTATACATATATTTTTATGAGCCCGGATCTTCTGCCCACGTCTAGTCATCCTCTGCATAGTATTATATAGGGGGAGATGTTCCCAATTCATGGGGGTGGTGTATTGTAGGTAGACACAAGTAGAATTCTCGTGGATAGAAGATCCGGAGTCTATTTTTATATATTTTTTGTATTTTCTATATATTATAAATTAATAAATATTACATGGTATGGTATGGCATATTGTCGTGTATAAATATAACAAAGTGAAATCCGTATAGATCGAATAAAGGCTATGTTTAGTTTAGTTTGATAGAGAATAAGAGAAAATAGAGAGCTTGAGCTTTAAGTTCAACTTTCCGTTTCTCTCTTTATTTTCTTTCAAACCAAAGCACAGCACAAGGTTTTGTTCCAGTGGTTTATTTCCTTTCTTTTTCTTTATTTTAGTTAATCCTGATTAATATTTTAAAAATCAAAACTGAAATAGAACCATATTTATCCGAGTCGTGGGCTAGTGCATTTTCAACCTCAGGTGCCACATTGAATGATTCAACTGTGGTTTAGTCATTTAACATATATACATTATCAAGTGGTACTCTTTTACAAATAAAAATTTAAGTCTTTATTTTAAATTGGGGTAAATCAATGGTGTATGAACTGCACTTGAAACAAACAATATGAAGCAGTAATAAAGCACGTAGTTGAATCATTAACATTGTTAAAATGAGATGTGGTAGATCATGATTCATGTGACATCTTTATTTATCCTCCACAAATATTCAAAAAATGCACCAATAGACTGTGTTGGACTCTTAAATTGGTGAACGAATTCCCTAGTCTTGTTAGAAAGTTTATGATTATCCAAAACCAAGCACTATCAGTATTCCTTTCTTTATCCTCCACTAGAATATGTACAAAGAATACTAATTGAAAGTTTCAGGTTGTGATGCTGAAACGAATCTGTTCCACTGTGATATATTTGGCATAAAACGCATAATATCTCAATGCAAACGCAAATAGAATAAATATTAAAAATCTTATGATTTTGTTGTTTCAGTGCAAATTTAAGCCACACACAAATTCTGCACCTGATCTAGTAACTATGATTTGCATTCCTAATCTCTACCTTTTGTCTCATTTTCACTTGTTAATACTTTAAATTTTGCATCTCAAAAACTGATAAAAATTTGTACCACCTTCCTCCTACCTCAATTCTCTCGCATACAAAGTAGAGACCACATCATCTTGCTTCCTGCCTCACTCCCAAACAAGTTACCATTCTCTACTTTTGTACTTTTTCTTGCAAGGTGAGACCACACCATCTCTAGATTGGAAGTTGATGGATCGGTCTTGACTATCCAGGATGAGATAGCAAGGGCACTTATAGAACATTTCAAGTCCATCTTCAGAAGGCCTCTAAATGGGAGGGTGTGGGTAGAAGGGATGGATTGGCCAAATATAGGGGCAGAAAATAGCCAATGGCTAGACAGAAGTTTTGAAGTGAAGGAAACTAAGGAGGTGGTATTTTCTATGGACAGAACAAAATCTCCAAGCCCAGATGGTTTCACAATGGCATGTTATCAAGACTGTTGGGATGTTTTAGAAATGGACATAATGTTAGTCTTTGATGAGTTCTAGAGAATGGGTGTAATTAATCCTGGTTTGAAATCTACTTTCATTGCATTAATTCTAAAGAAGAAAGATGTCTCTCAACCAAAAGATATTAGACCAATCAACTTGGTAAAAAGCCTTTATAAGATAATTACATAAGTGTTGTCTTTAAGGCTAAAATAAGTTTTACCAGCTATCATTGCACCAAATCAAGGAGTTTTTGTGAAGGGAAGACAAATCACTGATCAAATTTTAATTGCCCATGGAGAATTTCAAAAGGGCCATAAAGAAAAGGGTGGTATGCAAGCTGGATCTAGAAAAGGCATATGATTTAGTGGGCTGGTTTTTCTTGAAGGAGGTTTTGGTAAACTTTGGGTTTGGGTACAAATGGTGCAAATGGGTGTATCCGAAATTGCCATTACTCTGTGCTGGTAAATGGGTTAGTGGTGGACTTTTTCCCAACTCTCTCCATTCCTATTTACATTGATTATAGATGTTTTGGGGAGATTGATCCATAAAGCAGATACAAGGAATCTAATAAGAGAATGGAGAGTAGGAAATGATGAAATACCCCTTACCCATTTACAATTCGTAGATGATACTTGATGGAGGGTGATTTGGCCCGACCTCGCAGCACAGGTACACGTGGGCGTGACCTTGCTCAAACAGTGACTCAGCGTGACAACACAACTGACATGACCACAACTCGGAGGGAAGGTCCCACCGAGTTCAGCTCGGCAACTGGGCGGATAAACTACTCGCCAGAAGCCGCCTTACCCACACCTCCTCCCTGGGGTTAAGGCACTTCGGGGCGCCCCGAGTTCGGGGCACCCTGACCTCTCTTGAGGCCCGAGCTCCTCCCAATGGACCTCGGGCCACTCCTAGACAAGAACGCACCGATCCATCTCTGGACACCCCGAGGCATAGACACCTCGGGTCAGCCAGCTCGGCATAACATGCTACAGGCAGCTCGTCACTCAAGAGACAACCCGGCACAAGGTAATTCGCGGAAGGGTAGTTCGGTATACCACAGGAAGGCTTCCTGCTCGACCCCGTACCTGACAAATCTATGGACAACAGCCATGTCCCCCGTCAGATAGCGTCACGCCTGTCACCTTTAGAAGGTGTCTTGCACCTGACAAGCACGTACCCTGCAACGACGGCCCCGCGCATGCCACCTCAACCTTGTCTATAACGGCTGTGGCAGACTGATAGTGGCGGTTATACCTGCCCTGTCAGAAGCCAGAGGACCCAAATTAACGGAATTCTGTTATAAGAAGTTGATTCTCAAGGAACAAGGTATCTTCGAACCACCTGTGCAATCTGCACTCTCAGCCTTCGTTTTCCCTTTGCTTCTCGCACAGAATACTGACTTAATCATCGGAGTGTTCCCGCCGGGCAAACCCCCCGGGAGTT
>NW_010729208.1:785526-804181 GCF_000365185.1 Nelumbo nucifera
ACAATGAAGGCAGATGCCATTGAACTTGTCAGAAAATGTGACAAATGCTAGAGACATGCCAATATTCACCACCAACCCGCTGCCAACCTCAAGTATCTCCCCAGCCCGTGGCCCTTTGCATAGTGGGGCATCGATCTACTCKGGCCATTCCTGCCAGCAACGGGTGGGAGCAAGTTTTTAGTGGTAGCAGTGGACTACTTCACCAAGTGGGTAGAAGTCGAACCCCTTGTAACGATCACAGCCCGAAATGTCCAAAACTTCTTTTGGAAGAACATCGTATGCCGCTTCGGATTACCTCGGGTATTGATTTTCGACAACGGCAAGCAGTTCGAGGACATCAAATTTCAAGACTGGTGCCAAGACATGGGAATCCAACAGAATTTTACTTCAGTCGCACACCCTCAAGCAAACGGTCAGGCATAAGTCACGAATAGAGTCATCCTCCGCGGATTAAAGACACGGTTGGACCGAGCTAAAGGATTGTGGGCAGATGAACTACCCAGTGTTCTATGAGCATACCGGACCACGGAGAAGACTGCCACGGGAGAAACACCCTTCAATCTCACCTACGACACCGAAGCAGTGATCCCCGCAGAGATCGAAGTACCTACGTTGCGACTAGAAGCATAAAGTGATCAGATAAACGAAGATGAGCTACGTACCAACCTCGATCTACTCGACGAAGTAAGGGACCTCGCGTACATCAAGACCGCATCCTACCAGCAGAGAGTAGCTCGATACTATAACGCCAGGGTCAAGAGGTGGAACCTCCGCGTTGGCGACCTGGTCCTTCGTAAAGTTATGGTGCCTGAGCCCGGTGCTGGCAAGCTCGGGTCCAACTGGAAAGGTTCCTACCGAGTGAAGCGAGTGCTCGGGGAAGGAACGTATGAGCTCGAGACCCTCGAAGGGAAACAAGTACCTCGGGCATGGAATATTGTCAACCTAAGACAATACTATTTGTAAGAATTGAGTAGGCCACGAGCCACTCTCAAAGCCTAAGGGCCAGAATATCGAGCTAATATGACTCCGACACAACAAGACCTAGTCGCCTCTATGGCATGGGCAGACTTCGAGAGCAAGCCACGAGCCACTCCTCCAGCCTAAGGGCTGAAACGCCAAGCCAATAAAGAAACCTCAGCAGCATACAAAGCTAAGTTGCCCCGTCAGCGTGAACTAAGTACTTGCAGCGCCTGAGGTGCAGGCGGCTCGGGCACGAACCTTACAACAAATAGCCCGCCCTGGCATGCAAAGAGTAGGACCCGTTAAGGATAACAGACGGCAACCTACCTCGGGTGCAAACAGGTCGGGCATGCGCCCCACTATGTCCCTCACCCCGGCATACACAAGGCTACCCCTACTAAACAGTTCGAGGCCACGATGGCCGTTAAGGAACACCCACTTCGGAAATTCAACTCGATAGGTTAACAGCTTGGGGTGAGATAACAATTTCGACAAAAATGAATTGTGCAAACTTTTGACAAAAAGAAAAAATCTCTTCATTGCAGAAGATTCATTACACAAATTCCACTAAGAACGTCTTGATTACAAGAAAGAAAAGGGGAGAAGATTAAGTTTACAAATACAGGGAGCAAACTACTTCGGAAGCTCGTTGCCTCTGTTAGGGACCTCCTCAGGAGTAGTAATTGGGCCAGCATCCTCTGCTTCATCTTCAGTGCCCTCATTTTCAGAATTTGGATAATCCTTTGACTGACGCACGATGTCGTCAGTGATCCGTGAAGTGGTGATGGCGCTCGAATCCAGGTCGGGGTGGAGGTGCCTGATTAGCCACCGACTGAGCTTGAAGCCCTTGCGGTAGGCCTCGGTCATCACGTCGTCAAACCTTGAAGATTTGACATAGTCAATGACGGCCTGAGTCTTGGCCTCCTTGAGAGCACCCTCAAAAATCGAGGTCTTCTCTCTTATGTCTTCCTGGAGGTACCCCACTTCGTGCTCCAGCTTCCCCTTTGCCTCCTTGAGGCCTTGCACCTCGAGCTTCAAGGCATCCCGCTCAGCCTTGAGGCTGTTCACCTCGAGTCCTAAGGCCTCCTGACCGACCTTGAGCCCGTTTACCTCGGCCCTCAGCTTGTCTTTGTCTCGAGCCAGCTCCCCCTTCTCTGCCATTAACACCTCGATGAAGCTCTTCTGAGCCAAGGCGTCACTCTCCAGGCGGTGGACCTGACAGCGAGCTGCCCTCAACTCAGTATGGGCTGCGCGGGATGACTTCTCAGCCTCCAAAGCCCACCTCAGGTGCCGGTCTGATTGAAGGGTCAAGGCGCGAATGGCGGAGTTCACCTGCAAAAGGGAAACCGGTCAAGAGGGAAACCAAAAAAAAAGAAAAGAGAAAAGGAAAGAGAAGAAAAGAGAAGAAAAGAGAAGAGGGACTCACCACCATAGTATGAGTGGCAGCTCGGGCACCGAGCTAACCAGGAGTGAGCTCAGCCCACTCGCTGACCTCCCCCGGGTATGCAGCCAGCTTGCTCTTCTTCAAGCTGCACTAGGGGTTCAGGACGGTTTGGCTCCCCTGACCATCCGAGCTGGATGCCGTCATCTCCACATCACGAGTGGAACTCTCAGAGGCCTCAGCGACAGCTTCGGTAGGATGAGCCCCGACAACAGCAGCACTAGCCTCGGCAACACTTTCACCAGCAGGTGCGGTGGGTTTGGCAGCAGGTTCGGTGGGCCTAACGGCAGGCTCCGCTATCACCTCGGGCCCTTAAGGCACAGCCCCTTCTTCCAAATCGATGACAGGCTCTGCTACCACCTCGGGCCCCGAGGCTGAAGTCTGCGGAGGTTGGAGCTCGGCTGAAGCTCGCGGGGACTCAACAGACGCCTTCTTGGCTACGCGTTTCTTCCTCTTCATCTGGCGGAAGAGCTTCTGGTTATCTATTCTCTCCGCCTCCATGAGATCTGTAGCAAAACACGATGTCAGTAACCCGAAGTAAACATATGAACAGAAAGCCGAAGTGAAGGAAAACCTACCCGAGCTCAAGTTGGCCTGGATGAGCTTCTCCTCGGATGTGAAGTCTTTATAATTCAACCCGAGTAGAGCCAGTGACTGGAGCGCCTTCTTGATCTTCCCATCCAGGATGACACCGGGGTCTTGAACGGCCATCCTCCAATCAGTGGGGAAGGGCCACCCCGTGCTGCTTCGAACTACGAAGTAGTCCCGCTTCCAAGCTGGGACTTTACTCGGGAGCTTGTGCATGATTTTGAAACCAGGGCGGGGGAACAGGTAGAAGGACCGCCTGTGCCCGGGGAGAGCGCCCGAAGCACTCTTCTTTATGGCCAAAATTGTGCTAAGAATATCTAAATCTATGGAGAGAGAACGGTCAAAGCAAAGAAAAATGGACCCCACCACATTCCGTATGGAGTTTGGGTGGAGTTGGTCTAGGGTGATGTTAAAGTGTACCAACACCTCAACGATCAAAGGATGAAGAGGAAGTCGGAGCCCGGCTATCAATTGCTCCCTGAAGATCACGATCTCGTCAGGACCGTGCTCTCATGCAAAGTTGCCGGTGGGAAGGCTATATGAGTATTCCTTATGGAGGTGGAACCTCTGTATGAGGTCCAGAAGCCTCTCCGAAGTCATTATAGAAGGGCCGAACTGATCTAGCTCTCGACCTCGGTGGGAGGTGGACGCCAGATGACCCGAAGCCACCCATACTTCGGATGGCTGAGCAACAGAGGAGCCATCCCGAGCCAAGGTACCCACCTCGGGCTCGTCGATAAGGCTGTCTACACTAGATGACATAGTGAACTAAAGGGAAGAAACAAATTGAAAGAGGAAAGGAAGCTCGGGAGGACTCACCAAAGGAACGCAACTGGACTGGGAGAACAGGACGAACTGGAAGACCCGAGCTAAGAGACCTCTGACGCGAGCTCAAACGCTAATGACGAGAGCTTTGTGGCGAAGAAAATGGCCAAGGGTCCCCCTATTTATATCCACAGTTGCGGGTTCCTCGAGGCGAAAATGGTTTAGCGCGTTTCTGACGTCCACGAAGTCCAAATCGCGTGAGATCCGCGTGTAATCCAAACACGACTCGAGTCCTTTTAGATCAAACCGGGCACTAGACCGGTCCAGCTGGACGGAGCGCGCGACAAAGCGGCATGAATACAGATGCCAAATCCACCCGGCGTGTCATGACCTTCCCGCGCTGGGTCATCGCCGCCAGCACAGGGAGTGGGAGGCAATTGATGGAGGGTGATTTGGCCCGACCTCACAGCACGGGTACACGTGGGCGTGACCTTGCTCAAACAATGACTCAATGTGACAGCACAACTGACATGACCACTACTCGGAGGGAAGGTCCCACCGAGTTCAGCTCGGCAACTGGGCGGATAAACTACTCGCCGGAAGTCGCCTTACCTGCACCTCCTCCTCGGAGTTAAGGCACTTCGGGGCGCCCCGAGTTCGGGGCGCCCCGAGTTCAGGGCACCCTGACCTCTCTTGAGGCTCGAGCTCCTCCCAATGGACCTCGGCCACTCCCAGACAGGAATGCACCGATCCATCTCTACACACCCTGAGGCATAGACACCTTGGGTCAGCCAGCTCGGCATAACTTGCTACAGGCAGCTCGTCACTCAGGAGACATCCCGGCGCAAGGTAATTCGCGGAAGGGTAGTTCGGTATACCATAGGAAGGCTTCTTGCTCGACCACCGTACCTGACAAATCTGGGGACTGCAGCCATGTCCCCCGTCAGATAGCGTCGCGCCTGTCACCTTTAGAAGGTGTCTCACACCTAACAAGCACGTACCCTGCAACGACGGCCCCGCACGTGCCACCTCAGCATTGCCTGTAACGGCTGTGGCAGACTGACAGTGGCGGTTTACCTGCCCTGTCAGAAGCCAGAGGGCTCGAAGCAACGGAATTCTGTTATAAGAAGTTGATTCTCAAGGAACAAGGTATCTTCGAACCACCTGCACAATCTGCACTCTTAGCCTTCGTTTTCCCTTTGCTTCTCGCACAGAATACTGACTTAATCATCGGAGTGTTCCCGTCGGGCAAACCCCCCGGGAGTTCTTCTTCTTTCTTCTCGTCTCAGGTACCTCTCAGGAGCCACGCGAGTTTTAGCTAGGAGTGACCGGACCGCGCTACATCAATACTATATTATTTTGTGAGGGTGAAAACTTGTGTTGGATTAGAAACTTGAAACTATTGGTACAAGTGTTTGAACATGTCAAATTTGAAAGTGAACTTTGAGAAAAGTTGTATAGTGGGAGTGAATTTGGAAGAATGGGAGGTTAGGGAATGTCTAGAGATTTTGGGGTGTGTAGTGTTAAGTTGGCCTTTGAGCTACTTAGGGTTACCTTTAGGAGACAATCCTAGATGAGAAGGCTTTTGGAACCCAGTAGTGGAAAGATTTGAGAAGAGACTCACCTCTTGGAAAAGAAACTACCTTTCTCTTGGTGGGATTACACTCATTAAAGCTACCTTAGCCAATTTTCCCATTTACTTTTTGTCGATCTTCAAGATTCCAGCAAAGATGGCTAATAGGTTAAAGGAATTAATGAGAGAATTTTTGTGGGAGCCAGGAGATGAGAAGAGAAACCATAGGGTTGCTCACGAGATGGTGTGCAAAAGGAGCAAGGAAGGTTAGGGCTAGGGAACATTAGGAAAAGGAATGAGGCTCTGTTGGGGAAGTGGTTGTGGAGGTTTTCATTAGAGATGAAGAAGTTATGGGTTAAAATAGTGGCTAGCATTCACGGACTAGAGGACAATGGATGGGATACCAGAATTTAGGCAAGGACTATAAATGCTTCACCCTAGAAAGCCATTCAGAATCTGCTATCAGCTTTCTACCCATTCATCTAGTATGATGTAAATTCTGGAAATTCCATAAACTTTTGGGAATAAATTTGGTTAGGGAATGCCACTTTGAATGACCAATTTCCATCTTTATATGCCCTATATGATCTAAAAAATGAGTCTATCTCTTCTTTCCTTGTCCCTTCTTCCAACTCTAGGTTTGGTTGGAATCTGGTGTTAAGAAGGGCTATAGAGATACTGACCTGAACAACATTTTGTCTCTCCTTGGTCTTCTTGAATGAATTTTCTTGGATCCCATAAAGAAGAAAACCAGAATTTGGACACCTAACCCCTCAGGCCTATTCTTTTCTGCTTCTTTCTTCAAAACCTTAATTGACCCAATCAGTTTGTTGGACCCCCCTTTCCCTGTCAAAGAGATCTAGGGTAAGCCAATTCCTCATAGGGTTAGGAGTTTTTGTGGGGAAATGTTTCTAGAAAGAGTTAACACTAATGATCTTATTCAAAAAATAAAGAGACCTAAGACATGCTTATCCCCACACTAGTGTGTTCTCTGTAAAGTTTATAGGGAAACTAGTTTCCATATGTTGGTCTCTTGCCAATATGCAATAATGATTTGAGAATGGGTAATTTCCCTTTTTGAGTGCAGTTGGCTCCCTCCTAGGAGATTGTAGATGTTATTTTCTTCTTCCTTCTTTAGGTGGTAGTGGAAAAAAGACAAGACATGTGGACATGTCTAAGTGTCACAGATGCCCACTTTTCCATTCCATCAAATGCCTTTGCCATGCCCGCAACATACCATCAAAGTGCCATCAAGTGTGTTTTGGGTGGGGTTACACATGCATTTTGTATCGGAGAGATGCCCATGTCAATATTGTAATTATGCAGTATGATTTTTCAATATTTTGATGTAATCTTTTGTTAGAGCACCAAAAGCTTAAGCTACTCTTTGAGGGGAGGTAGGTAGTTGAGTGGTGCCAATACCGTGCAAAGGTTAAGCACGAGGTTCCATCAACACAAACTTGTGTTCTTGTGCTTGCCATCTTTAATGCAATATAAAGTGCCTTTTGACTAATTCGTGTGCATTTTTTGTTGCCTTTTGTGTGCTATTGCTTGCTTTTGTAGGCTTACTCGACCCAATCGAGTGCCACACAGGGCCTTGTCAACTAGTCCCATGATAGTTGGTATTAGAGCAGGAGCTCATTTCTAGCCATTTAACCCGTGATGCAAGAAACACCATGAAGCACAACAGAAACATCATGGAGGAGATCGAGCATGGACTCTCCCTATCACATGAGACCAATGATGCACCCACCGATGACACAGTCAAGGACAAAGCACCGAAGACACGCACATCAAAGGCAAGCAAGCGTGAGAAATCCACAAATAAGCATTCCGCTGTCGACCTACGGATGCTACATTGTGAAGCCACTGTGGGTGAGATGCGTAATTGAGTAGACAAGCTCCACCAAAATGTCAAAGCCATCGATAGTGAAGTGGTAGAGGTGGAAGGACGCATGAGTGGTGTTGCCAATGAGGTCTGTGACATGCTCAATGAGACGCTAAAGGAAGTTTGTAGCACTACATGCCAACAAGAGGGAAGCTCGTCCCACTCTAACATTCAAGACAAGCTAGACAACTTCCAGACCCAACTCGATGAAATGAAAAGCGAATGGGCAACATGGAGGAAATCCATGTCCTTCCCAATGGCCATTCAAGCCCAATTAAATGAAATGAAAGCGGAGTGGGCAGCCATCAAGTCAGTCGTGTGTTCCTCCTCTGACATCCAAGCTCAACTAAATGAACTCAAGGCCGAGTGTGCAATTCTGAAGAGGGCCATTGCCAATCCAACCAACACCTCCTTTGTGCACACTCCTGCCCACATCAAGATTAGGGAGCTAGCTCCCTATTCAGGCATACTCAATGCATGAGAGTACGATAACTTCCTGTGGAAAATGGAGCAATACCTTGCCACAGCCAATTTGAATGATGAAACAACTTAGGTACATACGACTACTATCTATTTGACTGATGTTGCTATGTTGTGGTGGCTCAAAAGATGTGTTGACATGGAACATGGTACGTGTTCCATTCATACATGGACCAACTTTAAGTTGTAGCTAAAGAGACAGTTTTACCTAGAGAACATGGAGTACCTCGCTCATCGCAAGATGAAAATTTTCAAATATGGAGACTCGCTCTATGAATATGTCAAAGAATTTTCAGCTCTCATATTAGAGGTCACCAACATGTTGGACAGACTTATTGTTCAACTTCATGGGTGGCCTAAAGCCTTGGGCCGAGCTCGAGATCCAACGACGTAATATACAAGACCTTACCTCCGCCATGGCTAAGGCCAAACAACTAAGTGAACTAAGACTATCGGATGATGAAAGAAGCAAACCAGCCAGCCTGTGTGCCACAAATTTGAGTGGGGGAGATAGACAACCAAGTCCCCCGAAGGAGAAGCAGTCATTGCACCACAAGCCAGTCGAGTACCATAAAGGAAAGTAGCCACAAGGAAGTCGAAGCTCCTACAACAACAAATATCAAGGGAGACCAACCTGTCCTCCCACTTGTTACATTTGTGGAGAGGAGCACTTGACAAAGAACTTCTCGAAACATGAGAAGCTAAATGCCCTCATTGCCAAGTTGAGTGATGATGAGTAGAGCGATGGGGAGCAGAGTACACAGGCACCAAGAGTGGGTACCCTCCAACTTTTCAATGCCATGATGAAGAAAGGGGCTACCTCCAAACAGCCCAACTCGGTCAAGAGATGACTAGTTGGCGAGAAGCCAACCAGGGCCCTAGTTGACACAGGGGCCACTCATAATTTTATATCCATTGTAGAGGCCAAGAGACTTAATTTGGCAATTTCAAAAGTGCTAGGCTGGCTCAAATTTGTTAACACAAGTGCAAAACCCATTGAAGGCATGGCTTGTCAAGTAAGACTCTGAGTCGACACCTGGGACAAGGAGATTGACCTCTCCATAGTACACATGGATGACTTCAAAGTTGTCCTAGGCATGGACTTCTTGACACAAGAGAAAGCTACACCAGCACCTCACCTTCCATGGTCACCATGAATGCATTAGCCGACACAAAGAAGAAGCAAGTCTCAGCCCTACAACTTCATCTTCCATCCCCACATCAAAGGACACCAAAGAGCTCTGTAGTAGCAACCATAGTCATTGCAATCGGAAGTGATTGTGACATCTCCAGCAAGAAGACAGCGTCATCACCGCCATAGCCGCAGCAGAAGTCGTTCGCGCCCTCCACTAACAGGCCAAAGAGGTGACCCAAGGCGAAATCCAGCACCAGCCTTACCTATCACCATGGGAAGAGAGTGTTACCCACATACCCTAAGAATCATTCCAACATTCAGCCTCCATCTATCCTACATAGTAGTATGAAGAGAGAACCTTGGGGAACACCCCTCAATATCCAACATCCTTTTAAACTAAACTCATCTTTTGCACCAATCCCTACCTTAGCTAATAGCACAAGCCATACTAAGCCACACTTGACTTACCTTCAAGCCGCTAGCCAAAGACTTAACTTAGGACCTAGCCATAAGTTTCCCCATCACTCTGAGCACCTTCAAACCTATTACCAAAGCACTTGCCTAGGCCTTAGAAGGGAAGATGTTCACGGATCAGTTGAAGAACCCTCCTTCAACAATAATAGACTCAAGCAACAAGCCAAAGCTAGTCTTCGAGGATGAAGACTGAATTGAGTGGGGGAGACTATCACAAGTGACTACTTTTTCATGCCACCAAGTGCCTTTGCCCTGCCCGCAACATGCCATCAAAGCGCCATCAAGTGTGTCTTGGGTGGGGTTACACATGTATTTTGTATGGAGAAATGCCCTTGGCAATATTGTAATTATACAGTATGATTTTTTAATATTTTGATGTAATCTTTTGTCAGAGCACCAAAAGCTTAAGCTAATCTTTGAGGGGAGGTAGGTAGTTGTGTGGTGCCAATATCATGTAAAGGTTAAGCTTGAAGTCCCCTCAACACAAACTTGTGTGCTTGTGCTTGCCATTTTTAATGCAATATAAAGTGCTTTTTGACTAATTTGTGTGCATTCTTTGTTGCATTTTGTGTGATATTTCTTGCTTTCGTGGGCTTACTTGACCCAATCAAGTGTCGCATGGGGCCTCGTCGACTAACCCCATGACATAAAGGTTGCAGTTTGTTAGTCTTTGCGGAAGGAAAAGAATTCAAGGATTTTTTTTTCTAGAAAAAAGAGGAGGGCTGAAGAATTGATAGACTTGATACATGTCAAGGTAGTACAGTGAATGAAATCCTCATAGTTGTTTAGAGATTTCACTGTGGATGACTTGCTTAGAAAGTGGGGTGAGATTACTAAGTGTCACCAGATCAAAACAAACCTAAGAATTTCATGGAGTCCTCCACCATCGAGTTTCATAAAACTTAACTTTGATGGGAGTAGCAAAGGGAATTTGGGACCTTCAGGTATTGGGGGTGTGTTTAGGGATGAGAATGGGTCTATCTTAACTCTGTTATCAGGCCCAATAGAGACGAGGGTCTCTATCAGAGCTGAGATCTATGCAATTGTGGAAGGTGCCCAAAAAGCGAAGGAGATGAATATCAAAAAACTTGTAATTGAAGGGGATTTTGAGATGGTAGTAGGGTGGCTGAAAGAAGATAAGGCTGGTTTATGGCGGTATAGAAATGAAAAGAAAAGGTTTAAGTGGTTGGTCAAGGATATGGAAGTGAAATTCAGTTGGGTGAAGAGATCTGCTAACCCATTTGCTGATGAGTTAGCAGAGATTGGAGTGGATAGGGAAGCTTTAGTTTGGGCTCAATTGTAATTTTAGACTTTGTTTGGGGCTTTAGCCTCACTAGGGGAAGTTAAGAATTTTTACCTCCCTGCTTGTACTATATTCATAGTCTAATTAATGAAATTGTTGTTATTGATAAAAAAAATAAAAAAAAAAACATATCTAACAAGGTCAAACCAAAATTCTTAGCCAATTTGCATTCCCATACATTCACACCAATGCAAATGAAATTTGCACTAACCAAACACTGCCCAAGGTACTGAGTTTGAGATGGTCACTTGAGATGGCACAAAATCAAACCCACACAACCACAAGCTCTCAATGATAAGGTCAGTGGACCTCACGTGCATCCCTCTGTCCACACCCGTCACTTGAAATTACTTAACTTGGCTTCAATTAACACCTGTCAATCTCAACCATAGAAGTGTCACAATAACTTCAAATGGTGTAAGTTGCTTCTCTTTACAAGATTAAGGCCATGTTTGGGAAAGCTTAAAATTAAGTGTTTATTCAAAATAAATGCTTATTTGGGCCATTAAGCACTTATTGATGTTTGGGAAATAAGTCCAGAATAAGTACTTATTTTAAAAATAATGGCTTACTATTTAAGCCCAAATTTCTAGCTTTTTTAAGTGCTTATATAAGAAGCACTTGATTCAATTTTTTTCTTTCAAAATTATCCCTAGTTGAATTTTATAAAAGTTCTTTTATAAAAGTACTTTCACAAAAGTGCTTTTATAAAAATACTTTCATAAAAGTGCTTTTATAAAAGTACTTTAATAAAAGTGCTTTCGTAAAATTACTTTTATAAAAGTGTTTTCACAATGATTATATAAAAGTACTTTCACAAAAATACTTTTATGAAAATGCTTTTATAAAATTTGAAAGAAAATAAAAGACAAAATAGTCAAATCCTTATTTAAGTGCTTATTAAAGAAAAAATGCTATCAAACACCCAATATGAAATAAGTGCACATGAAAAAGTTGGGTGTCAAATGTATTCGAATAAACACTTGTTTTTAAACACTTATTCAATAAGCACTTATTTTTAACATAAGCACTCCCAAACATAGCCTAAAATCTCCTGTTTTTATACATCTTTAAAGGATTATAATCCTCCTTTTAGAGCCAAACAAGACTAAGTCGTTCAATCATTCTACTGACTACATCTCAGAGGTGACAATGTCAACCAGGAAGCTAGAATTATTGTACCACATACAAAGCCTAGAACAAGAAATGGCAAATTTAGATTACTTGTGAGTTATGAACTACAGCATTTGCACTCCTGGGGATATGAGATACCTAGTAGAATTCCAAGCGAGCTAACAATGTCCTGCAATCAGCAATGGCACTGCTACTGCACCATGGTGCATCCAAAGAAATCACCAATAGAAGATTAATAGCTTCAACTTTGGTTTAGCAAACACATTAGGGGTTGAAATTCATATGATTTACCGGTGGATGCGTCATTTGACTACGCAAAGCCAAAATTTTCCATGAAAGCACGCATATTGATGAATTGCAATAAAAGTAGGAATTAGAGTTATTTCAATTTACAACTGTAGAAAATTGTGCCATTTCTCATATGTGGTGGTTTCTTGCAAACAAAATGAAAAAAATAAATAAATAAAATAAAAAGAAATAAAACCCTCTCCAAATGAGAAAAGATTGGTATTTTTTTTCTTGATTGATATAAAAAAGATTGGTAGTTGCATACTTCCAGCAGTAGAATTCCAGTGAAATGAACCATCAATTGTTAAAAGGATTTAGTGGCTACTTAAGCATTCAGTGTTCCCGTGTTTCCATTTGGATTCTCCGGTTCTAAAAGGAATATGTACTATCGGAAAAAGAAACCAATGATGGAATGCCAATATCCTGCCAACTGTAGAAACAAAAAGAATTATCAGTTGCCAAAACGAACGTGGAACTCAGAGCCACCCTTCTCTGTGCACAACACTTACCTGTGTTAGAATACTATTTCCGGTCTGACCTTCAATGACCAACCCTGCTGTAAGACCGATCATTGCCCATGCTCCATTAAGTGCTTCAATTTGACGTCGCCTCTGTTATTCAATCATTTTGTCAGGCCAGATTCATCAAATCAAAATACAGAAAGAGAATAGTGGAAGAAAACATGGCCTAGATATGCTGATAATCTGTTGGGAACGGCTGTGGCAGAAAGTAAACTGAGGTTATATAGGGACACGTGAAACAGATGGACAACATATGCATGCACCAAACAATGACCATCTAATATATCCAAACAACCAAAAAGTGTTTTTTTTTCATGATAATGATTTGTCCATGTTATTTGGACTCACAGTGCTTGCAAATAGTGGTATAATTAGAAAAAAAGGTGTTCTGTTCCACACCAACAACCACATTAGGAGACCAAACCTTAAGTTGTAGTTGTTTTACCAAAAAAAAAACCGTAAGTTGTAGTTAAAAATTTTCAGTTGCTAGATTAGACACCAAAACTTGAGGACTAGTTTCTCAGTCTTTAATAACATACTCATATTCAGTTCCTCACCTTCATCATCATCATCATCCAAGCCTTATCCCAACTATAGGGGGCCTGCTACATGAATCCTGTTTCACCATTCATTCTGTTTAATGCTATAGCCATTGTTAAATTAGTATCACTTAAATCATTCTATTTAATGCTATAGCCATTGTTAAATTAGTATAACTTAAATCATTTCTTACTACTTCAACCCATGTCCCTTTTGGTCTTCTACATATGTGAGACCAAACCATCTTAGTCTACTTTCTCTCATCTTATCACCTACCGGATATTCAGTTCCTCACCTTGTACTTGAAAACTTTTTACTTGCTAGATTAGACACCAAAACTTCAGGACTGGTTTCTCGGTCTTCAATAACATACTCAGATTCAGTTTCTCACCTTGTAGTTTTTTCTCCATACCATACTTTTGATAAATAGGTATCTTCTATTAGAAGGGACCTTTTACACACAAAACAGTGTTAAAAGTGGGAATTCTGCAAGCCAAAGGCAAGCAGGTTCTCCCTAACCTTATTCAGGCATTATGTGAAAGCAGGGGTACAACTTGGGCAGGTAGGCAGTCAACCCAGGCCCAACCCTAAGACTTAGACCTCAGGCTCAGACCTAGCCCAACCAATTGTCAACCCCAAGTTAACTGCCCCAAGCTTGACTTAACACAACTCAGGCCAGGTTCGGGCTTGGTCAGGCCAAGGCAAGTTGGTAAGGTTTAAAAATTTTTCTAGATTTGTTTCGCACATTCACCTTTTATTGAGCTTTATAGCCCAAATTAGAAGTAGAATTGATTATAAATATGCACAAATGCCATTAATAAATGGATACATACATTTTTGTGCCAACCCATGTAGTTGAGAGAGAGAGAAAGATGTATTTATATAAAAACATGCAATAAGATATGTGCATCTATACATATTTGTGCATAGGTATGAGTTTGGATTAATCATATGTAGACTGTAAATTGAATAGAACAGAATGGCAAAACAAGACTTGGATGATGACGATATACATATTGTAAATAACTAATACTCTATACTGTAAATGATAGTCCTCAACCTAAGACCAACCTGAATTTAGGATAAGTTCAAGTTTTCTGGGCTGAGCCAAGTCCAAAGATCAAAACTCAAGCCAAATTTGTGCACAAGATCAATTTGATTAGACCAGGCTCAGGTTGGGGCCGTTGGGCCCACCCAAGTTGTAGTCCTATCTGCAAGGTGGTCAAAACCTGGTGGTGGTTCAAGGTGGGGTGGGCCGGAGGGGTGGGGGAGGTGGGATTTCATCTTGCATGTTCTCAGTTGAACTTCAATTAGGAAAGCATCGAGGAACCTAAATGAATAATTAAAAAAACTCGTCTATTTGCTAGAGCCGTATTTTGTTGAACTGAGAATAGTGAATTTCACAGGGATCATCCACTGATGTAAACACAAATCGCCAGATCACCTAAAATCTTATGTTTCTCTATTTTTCTTTTTCTTTCTTTATATACGACTTGCTTTTTGACTACATAGAGAAGCATCTTCTCTGGAGGATAAGAGAAAATAGGTTCACTCACCTTGAACTTCTCTTTGGCTTTGATTTCCTGCATTTGTTTGGCAGCTAAGCGCTTTGCCTCCAAAGGATCAACCATGATTATCTCATTGCTTGAATTTCCTTTTCCTCGAGATGCCTACAAATAAACAACATTGATAGAAACTAAAGAAAGAGAACAACATCTTCCATCTAAACTATGTCATTGTCTAAAAAATTGAGAAGAGAAAAAAATAGGAAAATGGACAGGTTCACCAAGTCCTCAGTTTTCATACCAAGGATTATAAAATCAAACATTCACATCAACTCCTAGCAAAACCAAGGATATGTTCAATTGACCACATGATCTTAAACCCTGTCTTATGTTTATGAGGACGCAAATATCTGACTTCAATGCATAAATCCATAACCAACCATCTTGTATCAACATTCAATTCATTCTCTTCAAGAAGATCAAAAAATGAATCAAAAATACCAAGTCTACTCAAGTTAACTATCTTATTGATTTTTGATTGAAGCATCAAAAGGCAAGTGGTGGCATATAACCTGAGAAACATATATTCAAAAGCCCAATGTAATATCTAACTTTCCAATATACAAACATGTGCATAATGGTAATATGTACAGATACAAATAAAAAACAAGTTATCCTTCACAAGGTGAAGAATGATTAAGAAGGGAAGTGATGGGGGAAAAACTCACTTTCCTTCTGAAGCATTATTCAATTTTGTCCAAAATTAAGCTTGACCAAGAATTTACAAACAAGGGTAAAACAACCAATCTTTCTGAATAACAATGAGTGTGCAGCCTACAATCTAATGGCTCCCGTTTATTAATTATTTGACGCCATAAAGTCCATATCCAGGAGAGTAACACTACATATATATAACAATGGATGAAAGGAATGTACTATAGAATGAAAAATAGAAAACTCTAGAGCCTTTAGGTATTAACAAAATAGCCAACATAGTATGAATCTGCCATTACTGATATTACTTTGTTTTGAGTGCTTTATTACTCAGGATTTTTTTTTTCTTTTTTTGCTACCATATGGGATGCCAAGTAGCAGATGAATCACCAGTTTTTGTACTGTAAACCAAGAGATTGAAAAGGTGATAAACTGGAAACTAGACAATCGAATTCCTAGTAACCAGTCATATTCGAAATAAAAGAAAATAGCATAATATAAATAGAGGCCTTGAACTGGTTCATACATTAGAGTTGGCCAAGATCCGAAATGCTTGGCATCTGCTCCTATGGGTAATCAGCTTCACATCTCCATTCCTTCTCAATCCCCAGCCGAAGAAAAATAGTTCTGTAAGACAAATTTGAAATTAAAAGGATGATGCCAGAATAAAACCAGGAGAACGATTGCTTCTATGAAAAACATAAAATGTCTCATTTAAAGCTACACTTTCCAATGGCTCATTAAAACATTCATCTAGATACCGTAACCTATTTTCACATCTGAAGACAGGACGCAGCCAAAAACATATCAATCTAACCATCATGGCACCAAAGGTAGCCAATTTTTTTCCTGCTATTTCATGTGTCCCAGTTCTAATTCCTGAAGACAATTAAAACTACCCAAATGGCACTGTTTTTGAACTGTGACCTATCCAATAGGTGACCTACCGGTCGAAGAGTCTAAATCAGAAAATAGACAAAGTAAGGAATCATGACGAAATTTACATGTTCTAGCTACCCCGATACTGGTTTATATACAGCTTAACTAAACTACATATCAATCGTTCCTCTGAAAATCTCAATCAAATCTTATGGTACTTACATTTTGCAATTAGTTTCTTAAGATTACTTCCACCAATTGAAACTTGAAACCTTGGATGAAGGAATAAATCTTGCTTATTATTGGATGTTCATAGTTCTCATATAAAATGCAAATTCTGTGTAGGTTTAATTCCAGAAAACAAACATACCTACCAAAGAAAAACCCCATAAAACATGTTAATCTTGGTAGATTCTTTAAGAAGTATAACAGATCATCCAATACAGAGAACAGCTTTAACACAAACTATAATATTGTTCGAAGTCAACAACTTTCTGCTCACTAAAATTTGCTTTCCTTTCAAGCTTTTCGACGATTTTCGGTCACCAGTAGTGATAACCAAAAGAGGGTCGGTTCTAATTTGAGCAAGAACTTCGACAAGTACTCAAAAGCCAGTTTCCAGAAAGTCAGAAAAACAAAAACGAAAAAAATAAAGAACTAAGGTATGTTTTTTTTCGGATTGCACTTACTTGAGGAATTTTGATGAGAAAGACCTTGAAGTTGAACAGGAGGAGGAGCGAGCAAGAGAGGTGGAGATAAGACCGCCATAAATGGTGAAAGTCGTGGAACCCATCCTCCGAACCAACTTTTACAATCATATATTCTGCTCTTTACCCACGAAAGCGTGAGTATTTAGGGCCGTGTGTATTTAGAAAGATGTTCTCAATGCGCGGCTGGATGACTGTGTTTGGAGAGTGTCGGAGTGTGCCTAGATACTATCGCAAAAAAAAATGGGTAAAATACAAAAATCAACCCTCAATTTTCTGACAATCATAAAAATCTCCCCTATATTTTTATTTTAACAAAATTCTTCCTTGAATTTTTAAAAAATTCAACAAACATCTCCCTTCCGTCACTGATCCAAACGGAAAACGTTAAACCCATGCATCAAATGTTTTTAAATACCCATTTTACCCTTTTTAAATTAGTTTATATATTTCTTGTCTTTTGGCACAACTAGTGCTGGCCTCACTCAGCTTTTCTTGCTCCCCATCACCACCTTCGATTCCGACCACTCTAGGGCCCTTTATCTGGTCCAGGGACAGCTTGGCCAAGGAGATTGTAAGGGCGCCATCCTCCAGCTTGGCCTTCACCGACTCTAAACATTTTTTGTTAGCTGGAACTACCTCCAGAACTTGTGAAGATGTACAGTTATAAGAGTTTTCTGTCACGAATTGTCGGAAGTGCCTCTAGAACTTGCGAATATGTGCAATTTGATAGGTCCCAGTCAAAGCTAGAGTTGATAGAGTATTTTGCTTAGGGTGAGAATAAGACCACAAGATTTTATTAACTTCCAACTGCCCTTCCAAGCTGGTTGGGCGGTGTTTAAATACAAGAAACCTCAACTGACTTCCACTAAAATAGCCACTGACCAAGGGATTAGCTTCTCTAACTAGTTGGTCGATCCCTAAGCCATAGCAACATAACAAATTAACCACTAACAACCTGACCTATTCTTATGCAATAACCACTTAACCAATTGATCGCTTCCTATGGCTAACAGTTTGGCCTTATTGACTAACTCCTAGTAACTGACTAACAAGAAAATAGAACAGAAAATGGAGAGAATCTGTTGTGCTTCTCCTGCTGCCACGTCATGCCTTGGATGGACCATGCATGATACATTAGTCGATGTATTTTGGGTTCTTCACGGGTGTTCTCTGCGATCTTCATGGCTTATCAATAACCCCTCCTTTGGCTAGAACCTTGTCCTCAAGGTTCATGAATTTGTCTTTTATTTCTTGCGTGTTCTCCCATGTAGCATCCTCCATTGGAAGTTGTCTCCATTTGATCAAGCTTTCTTCAATAATTCGATACCCCTTTTTGATCCAACAGGTGTCCAGTATTACCTCCGGTTCAATAGTCAAATCACCATCTTCAGTTAGTGGAGGTACTTCGTTACTAGCAGCAATTGTCTCCCCATTTTTTCTTGAGAAGGGACACATGGAATACCGAGTGAATGCGAGAACCTTGTGAATTCTGGTACAATACTATCTCCCGACGAAGAAATAATACCTGATACGAAGAAATAATATCTCCCAACGAAGGTGTTCACGCCCAAGGAAGGATCCAAAGACTGCTCCCACTAAAGATGGCGCAGTGCAAGATGGAGCAGAATCAACAGTGTTCTTCTCAAGAACCTAATCCTTCGCAAGAATTAGCAGGACAGCACGTGAGCACAGCTTCCTATCAGTCCCTTCACAAGGAACTGATATCAAGATCCAATCTTGATTTCTCCCACTGAACT
>NW_010729208.1:818742-842942 GCF_000365185.1 Nelumbo nucifera
ATAAGATAAGGGTTATCCCTTATCACTTAAAGGGACTTCTAACCCAAATATGATTTGGATTAGCAACTCCTAATGAGATTAGGAGCTGATCCCTTTAAGATTATGAAAGGAAAAAGGGGCGAAAACACAGAGAGTTAGTGATTGATGTTCAATTCTCTTCAGAGCTGAAAATCACAAGAAGAGAGTTTTCTTCACCCTGCGAATTCTCTCCTGCCGCTTCCTTTCTGCCGCCGCCATTACCTTTAGTTCGATCTCCAGTTCTTGGGAGAAATCAAGATCTGATCTTGATTCCAATCTTTTGGGAAAAGATTGGTTGGAGCTGTACTCACAAGCCATCCAGTTGATTCTTGCGAAGGGTCAAGTTCTTTTGGAAGAACATTGTTGATCCTGCTCCATCCTGTACTGCGCCATTTTCAGTGGGAGCAGATTTTGGATCCTTCCTTGGGCGTGAACACCTCCATTGGGAGATATTGTTTCTTCGTATCAGGTACATCCTCCCTCCTACTCCTTTTAGTTCAGATCTGATCTGATTCATGGTTCAAGATTGATCCTTGAAAATATGTTTTCCAAAATAGGGAATTCGATTCCCTGCAAAGATGGGAGATTTTTTTTTGAAATTTGCCCAGTCCATTCCGCAAGACTTTGACGTCCATGTGACGGATATCCCATCCCTTTATAGATTATTTAACAATAATGGAAGATGCCACTGAAATCACGTCAATAGATATAAACATTGTTTGATTTGGAAAACCAAATCTTAATAAGTCATGGCCCTATTTTTATGGGAAAGTGGAAAGAGTAGAGAGGAATTAGGGGTAGAAGTGAATGAGAGGATAAAACAAATATTGAGCTAATTAAGGAGATAAATTACATTGTTATAGAAAGTGAGAGAAGTGAGTTTGGGGGTGGGGGGGGGAGAGATCTAATGGGAAAGGAATGAAGAAAGAGAGTGTTGAGATGGTTATTTGGGAGTGGTGGGAAGCAGAAGATGAGAGAGAGAGAGGAGATATATATACAAGAGCCATGAGGTTAGAAGTAGCTGTAGCTGGTAAGGCAATGGATATTGATTCAAAAAGATTGGGAAAATTTTGGAGATGGACCCTTTTATTGGGAACGTTGGATTTTGATTATCTACGATGGAGTCAACATTTGCTGACCACAAATCACGGACAATCCCATAATCAGTTACACTTTAGAGAGGAGATATTTGCCGTTACTTCTTTTTCTTCATAAATGAAATAGATGAAAAGTTCATGGTCGTCTGGTTTTGTATATCTGGAGAGCCCAAATTTAGCCTTTCTAAATGGAATCATGGGAAACAATAGGTGGATAGTAGAGTATATAACACATTTATTCACCTGTTTTGATAGTATCATGCTAATTAAATCCAAAAATATTGTACCACACGTTAATTCAACTAACAAAAACTAAAACAATAAACAATAAACAATATTGTCAAACCCATTTCTAAAACATCTTGTCCTCTTTCATTTGTCAAACTCAATTTTGTCCTTTTTCTCCGTCACCTCTAAAATATGCTTCATCTCCCCCAGGTCACTTCGGTCTTCAGCTCCTCCACCTTCATATTCAACTCTGTATTAAGCTCATTTACCTTCATCTTGATTTTGTTCATCCTCCAATCTGCTACATGAGTCATGTACTCCCTCTCTTTCATCGATGCTTCCTACTCTTATTTCTTGTTTAATTTTGGATTATTTGATCTTTCTGCAATCACGGCGATCTTCTTAGCAATGTTATTTTCTCTTGTAGGCAATTGAATTGTTTGGCCTAGTGATCGGGTCAATGCTCCAATGTCTGATTAAAGTTATCTTTGTTTTTTTTTTTGTTTTTTTGGGTAACTTTTCGAGATCTATACATCCCAATGAGCCATAGGTGCCTTCCACACTAATTTCACAAAAAAAAACACTTTTTTTTTGCTAAAATCACAAATTTTAATATTTTGCAATATTCTCAATGTTGTTCCATTGGATCATATATGGATCTAATAAATTAAAAATTAAAAGTTAACCACTATCCAATGTTCAGAAGAAAGTCTTAAAAATATACTTGTGAACGATATTAAATAAATAGAAAAAAATATAATATTTAAAATATACCATAAAAATAAAAGATATATGAAATATTAAATAAATACAAAAGTATGAAAAAGAAACTGTAACAAATAAAAAGTTAAAGACTATTACAATTAATATTACATATTTAAATTTTAAATTCAACGATGAAATTTAAATATTTAAACACTTTAATAAATTGTATAACTAAACTAAATATTAGAAATTTAAGTTTGACAAAGCATTCGCACCTATTCGATTCATGTTGCAGTCAAGAAAAACATGCCCACAAATGTTGTGCTGCATGTGGTGGTCATTCAGACCAATTGAGTCGTGATTGAGCCCCTAGCCGTTTCGATTGGACCAATTAAACAAATATTTGCATGCATACATATATACATAAACAAATGCATTTATTTGAAGTATTTAGTGTGGGTTGACTGACCAACCCAAGCCTAGCTTGGGCCAAAGCCTAACATGAGTGCATCAAATTTTAGTAGGGAATGGAGGCAAAGAGCTAAAGTTGCTTGGCTGAATGAGGGGGACAGGAATACTCACTTTTTTCACAAAAATGACAAATGTCAGAGCTAAAACTTTTGTAATTACCAGGCTGGAGGGAGAGAGCAAAGTAGGTATCACTAAGACTGATATGAAGCTAGTGGCAGCTAGCTTCTATAAAAAGTTGTACAAGGAGTCTTGGTCCTTCAGACTTTTTCCTAGAGCCCTTTCTTTTAATGAGCTGAGTGATGAGCAGTCATCTCTTATTGAGAGACCTTTCTTAGAGGAGGAAATAAAAGAAACTATCAAGTTGTTGGCTGATGAGAAATCTCCAAGGCCTGATGGCCTTACAAATCTTTTCTATATTAAATGATGGGATGTGGTGAGACAGGACATTCTGAATGTCTTCTAGGATATATTTGAGAGGGGTTCTTTGCAGAGAAGTCTGAACACTACCTTCTGCATAGTTTCTACAAAATCCTTGCTAAAGTACATGCTAAGAGAATGAAAGTAGTCCTTGGTAGTGTTATCTCAAATAACCAAAGTACTTTTGTTCTAGGTAGGCAGATGCTGGACTCTGTTCTCATTGCTAGTGAGCTCATTCATTCCAGGAAAAAAGAAGATTCCCTAGGATTGATTTGTAAGCTTGATATTGAAAAGGCCTATGATCATGTTAACTGGAGATATGTTGATCTTGTGTTACATCAGATGGATTTTGGGCAGAAATGGATGAATTGGGTTAAAGTCTATATCACCTCTCCAAAGTTCTTAGTCTTGGTTAATGGACAGTGCACAGGTTTCTTTAATAGTTCCAGGGGTCTTAGACAGGGAGACCCCCTGTTTCCTCTTCTATTTATATGTGTAATGGAGATCCTCACTCTATTCTGTAAGAAGGTTGCAATTTCAGGTGAGTGGGAAGGTTTTGCAATCGTGCCGAGGGGAGAGAATGTGAATATTCTTCAATTTGCAGATGATACATTGTTCTATGTGGATGCCTCTCCCTCTCGGGTGGAGTTAATCCTTGGGATCTTGTCTTGGTTTGAAGTGACAACAGGTCTTAAAGTTAATTGGAATAAGAGCCAAATCATCCCTGTAGGCCATGTCTCCAACTTAGTAGAGTGTGCTAGTATTTTGGATTGTCAGGTTGAATCCCTTCTAGTCAAATATTTGGGACTCCCTCTGGGGATGAGTGGTGGTTCTTCTGCAATTTGGGACCCAGTTATTGAGAGATTGGAAAGGAAATTGGCCTCTTAAAAGGCAAAATACCTCTCATTTGGGGGTAAGGTGACTCTAATTAAGAGTACTCTCTCCAATTTACCTACCTATCCTGTCTTTATTCTCTATTCCTAACAAGGTTGCAAATCAAATTGAAAAGCTTCAAAGGAGTTTTCTTTGGAGAGGCTGAGAGGAGGAGAAATAAGTGCACTTGGTAAATTGGGAGCAAGTTTGCCTCCCCAAAGTTGAAGGGGGGTTAGGTATAAGGAAGCTGAAATCTTTTAATTCTGCTCTTCTCTATAAATGGATTTGGAGATTTGTTGCAGAAAATGATGCATGGTGGAGATTTCTCGTTGCTAGCAAATATGGTGTGAATTGGGGCAATTGGAGAACTAGGGACCCTCCTCCCAACTGGGGTAACTCTCTGTGGAAAGGGATAATGAAGAACTTTTTAGCTCTAGCCGCAAGGGTCTCAATTAGGATAGGTAATGGTAACAGGACCAAATTCTGGAAGGACCCTTGGTGCTCAGATGAACCTCTTGTTGAGTCCTTCCCCCTCCTCTTCCAATGTGCTTCAGATCATGAGGCCTTAGTTGGAGAGTGCTATAGTATTTCTGGTGATTCGGTTCTTTGGACTCCCTCATTTCAAATGAATCTTTTTGACTGGGAGGTGGAAAAGGTTTTGAATCTGTTGACTTGTCTTCAAAACCAAGAGTTGGATTACAGTTTGAAGGATAAGTGGCATTGGAAGTGGAACTCTGATGGGGTGTTCTCTGTTAAATCTTTGGTTGCTAATCTCAGTAGGAGGGGTGTTCCTGATTTCCCAGATCGGCAAGTGTGGAATCCCAACAGCCCAACAAAAGCCAACTTCCTAGTTTGGACTATGGCTCTTAATAAATGTCTTTCTAAGGAGAACCTAGTGAGAAGGGGAATTCAGGTTTCAGACTTGTCTTGTAGTCTATGTGGGAGCAGTGCTGAATCTACTGATCATTTGTGTATCCATTGTCCATACTCTACTCAATTGTGGAACCATTTCCTCAACTCCTTGAAGGTATGTTGGGTGATGCCGAGGTCGGTAAAAGAGCTATTGTGTTGTTGGCAGCTTATGGGTTTGAGCAAGAAGAAGAAGGCTGTCTGGAAGATGGTGCCAATTGTTGTAGTTTGGTCCATCTGGACCGAGAGGAATACAAGGATTTTCAGTAACAAGATTCTAAGTCCAGAAGAGTTAATTCAGAAATCAGTGGGCAAGTTGATTTCTTGGGTGTCTGTGGATGCGGATTTTAGAAACTATAATGTGTCAAATGTATTTCTTTCTAGCTCTTGATGGAAAGTGTATTTGTTGATTAGATCAGTCAGCCTGTTCTGGGACTGATCTCAGCCTCTTGTGTGTAATTTCTTATCAATAAATATTACTTTACCTTTTCCTAAAAAAAATAGTAGTGAATGGGTTCAGGTTGGACAAATTGGGCTTGACGTCAAGCTAGGTTTGAACTCAAGCTTTAGGTCCAATTCTTAGGATTGGACTTAGGTCGAGTTTAAACTCAGCCCTACTTGCCTGACTTGCATCCTTGCATGTATATGTGTATAAAATATGTATATATAGATTTATAAGTAAATGTTTACCTATTTTTAATCTATTCTACTCCTAAATTGGGTCTCAAAGCACATGACCCAATAAAAAATGACTAAGGGGGTGTTCTGTGGTGTAAATGAGAAATTGGGTGGTGTATTTTAATCCATAGGTGTGGTGTGGATGAAAACACACCACACCCCAATAGGATAATTCTGCACTTAGATAAGAATGTGTGGACCGATCCACACAACACCTCCATGGGCGTTCTGCAAGGTGTGGTGCATTTCAATCTACACCTTGGGTTTGATTCTATGCATCTCAACTATAACATTTAAGATAATATATACCATTAATCATTAAAAAATAATGTTTTACTTTTTAGTAATATACACAATAGAATAATTATAGTAAATTGCTAAGAATTTTAATAATTAATAAAGTTAATACTAATAATATTAAATAACAAATAATGATATTAATATTAATTACCAAGTAGTAACATTAATTATAATTGATAATATTAACAACAATATTAATAATATTTAGTAATAAGTAATAATATCAATATCAATTAATATTAATTGTTAATATTAATAAAAGTAATATTCAAAACTTAATAATTAAAAAAATAATGTTAACATTAATTAATAATATTGATAACATTAATAATAAAAATATTTATTTTTATTAATAAAATAATATTTGAACCATAATTATTAATAAAATATACATTTATTTGATTAATGTTATTAATTTTTTCATGCAAGCTCATATTGCATGATATATGCAATTCCAAAAAATAATGTTAGTTTCATCTAAGTCCATAGTTTTACCATAAATAAAATTTAAGAGTAACATGATTCCAAACACATCTAAGAGTTTAAGAGTTTAAGCGATAAAATTACAACTACACCAAAACCATGTTTAACGGTGCATAATTTATTCTACTACAAATAGTTCATTTCAATGAAGTCATAAGTCAACATCATGTAATGTCAAACAAACAAAATCAAATACACGACAACATAAAACTCAAGCACCAAACTAGTATGACTTTACTCCCACATCCTATTAACTAAGTTATCTTTAACATTAATTGTTCCAAAGTCCATTTTTTCACTATCATCATCTGAATCATCAACATCACTTCGCCCTCATCCCTAACCGTCATGTCCTCCCTTGATCATGTATTGATATCTTTGTCATGAATAATTTCTCTCTTAATGAAATTGTATGTGATGAACCAAGCCAAAATGATAATACTATCCGTCAATAAAACGATGGCATGTTTTATAGGATAGGAAATTTCCCTTGCAATGGGAAGAATGTCTATAATTGAATAATTTCTTCTTCAATCTAAACCTACAATGTCTCCTAAAATCATTCGAATGATATAGCTCTCTAGAAAAAATGTGTTATGTAACCATCACCACTAGAAAATCCAGAATCTACAACACAGTACTTTCCTACATAAAACCATAAACAAACATATAGTTTAGTTAGGCCTAAACTTGTTTCTAAACCAATAAACAGATTATATTATATTACCTAGAGGATGGGGGAATTCTAAGTGGAGACAAGATAGAACTTCTACAAATACTCTAGAGTGATGTGTTGATCCTTCCCAACCCACATAAACAAATGTAAACTGCATATCAAATGAGCACACTGCTAACACATTTGTAGTGCAATACAGTTTTCTTCCTTTATATAGAATTTGTTCCTCCTGAGTAACCCATGCATTTACATGGGTACTGTCAATTGCACCAATGCAATCCTATTTGGACAAACACATGGTTAAAACAAGAAAACACAATAAATATGTATACTCATTATGTAATGTCATTGAATTACTTGAAACCATGGATAATATTTTTTTTTTTGAACACTTGATGTGAGGATGCACCTCTTTAAATGAGGGTGGGCAGATCAATTCTCTCCCAAGTCTACATATTTCTTTGCAAATTCTCCTAAAGTGAACACTAATGATGCTCTTAGAATGTTGGAACTTGTTGGTCATAATATGATATCGTTCATTATGACCAACAATTAAAAGAAAAATCGCCAAAGATTTTTCAACTATGATATTCCGGGTGTTTTCCAAAAGGACTCATTCTCTCAACAGATTTGCAAACTTCTTAAAAATATGCCTCTCCATCCTAAAAGTATCATATACTTCGCCAGGGTGTTCTAGGTTATCTAGACATTCACGAACAAAAGCATGCCTATTCATCTTTGATATGCGATAAGGTTGCTTAAGGAAATATGTGTTGTAATATTTCATCATTTTATTTATAAGGATGAGTTTGATAAATTCCTCATCACATTCTTTCTATTCACCAAACAGAAGTGTATCTGCTACACTTGAGTTATCCATTGAATTCCTGTCAATGAGACATAGCATTTAAGCACCAATATTCAGTATATACGAATATAACATGATAAATTGCACACCAAAATTCACTATATTCCCTAGCTCCATTTATTGCAAAATTATAATCCATATTGTTGAAAGTTCATCACCAAAATGAAAATCATGTTCATCATAATACTTTAACTAATCATAACAAAAAAAAAGACTATGTATTTAGCCAAAAAATGTCCAAACAATATAATCCTGAAAACCATCCTAACATGTTCAAGTTTTCAAAATGCCACATAACAAACCCAAAAAACAAACAAACAAGCTAATAACTCCATGCCTATAAGCTTTTCAGTCACTTAATCTGACCTTCTATAGTAAATGTCAAGAATGCATGCCTCTAATACTCATCCTTGAAGGCTTGAACTACCTTCAAGACTTGCCCAACATTGATGACTCTCATCATCAAAAAATTATTTACAACTTCCATACATTTAGAGACTAGGTTCTCCTTACTTCATTCTTCCATTTCTTTATTGTTTCTAATCTGCCTCTCTATTTTAAACTCAATCATGTCCATCCTACGCTTGGACATCTCAAACCATATCTCCACAACAAAGATAAGATTACCACCTTGCCTAGTCCTCTTCCCTTTCTTAAGAGATGATATTAAGGAACCCCTTCTTGTTAACTTGCCTGTAGATGGCTAAATCTCTATGTTAGTGTCAACTCTTGAGGTGTCTAGAGTGGAGGCATAAAGTGTCTGTTGGTTCGGCTGATATGTTGTTATTCTCTTGTTTGGGTTGGGTATTAGAGTCTCTAGTTAATGGGCCTAATTGTATCTTGTGTTTTATTAGACTGGGTGTTCCATCACTAATCAGGGGCATCTTGGTCCTTTCATGTAAATTATGAATTGTTCTTATATTAGTGAATAGTGGCAGCTGATGAACAATGCCCATTTGAACACATCTGACTCTCCTATCTTCTTTTTCCTCTTCTTCTTCTTCTCAGCTCTCTCAACARGTTCAGTTCGGCAAACATGGTATCAGAGCTCTAGGTCTGGTCATAGAACACCTCTCTCGCCTGGTTACAACAGCTGTCTCGCACTTCTCTCTCTATCTTGGTACTACAAAGAAACCCTAGGTCTAGTCGTAGAACATAGCAGAAGAAAGGCTGATGCCCTAAGAGATACATAGAGCAAGGTGTAGCCATTCGGCTAAGTGAGATCTATGTAAAGCAGATCTAGAAGAGAGGACTAATTTCATCAGTCCTAGAGCGGTTCATGGGTGAAGGTTAACCTGAAATAGCAGTGATTGGTGTGTGGTAGAAGCCACAACAGCTAGGTCAGGGTTGCAACAATAGTGGCCAAACACAACAGAGTTTTTTTTTTGGCTCAGCACTTCAACTGTAAGTGGCAGCTTGCAACAGCAGTGAGTGGAGTAGTACAGTAGAGTGGGAAGGGTATTACAGCCCTAAAACATACCCTCAGGTCTGAGATTACAGTGTTGCAAGGTCCGGAAGTCTAAAGAGGTTTCACAAAACCTATATGACAGTTGCAAGTCGGAGAAGATGTCTTCTATATCTGGGGAAGTTTCTTCTAGAGATATTAGGACTAGTGGGAGATCTAATCTGGAGAACCCTAATTTGCACAGCCTACAGATAACAAGTGTGTTACTTGATGAATACAACTTTAGGGAATGGTCTGTTTCGTCCATGCTCTTTATCACATCCTAGGATCTTACATGCCATTTGGACGGGTAGAAGAAAGAACCCGAAATAGGGAGTGCTGAATATGTTGTTTGGAGAAGAGAGAATGCTACAGTCATGTCCTGGTTGCTTGCTTCAATGAGTCCCAGGGTAGCTAGAACGGTTCAACACTTCTCCACAGCTGCCAAGATATGGGAGAAGGTGTCTAAGACCTATGGGCAGAAAAAGAATAATGCCCGAATCTATAGACGGAATCAATATATTGTTGTCCTAAAACAGGGAGACATGAGTGTTGCTACATACTTTGCTACATTAGAAGGATTGTGGGAAGAGTTGGATCACCACCTCATCATAGATTGGGAGAATGCCAGAGATAAGGAGAAACACAACAAACAAGTTGAAGAGGGGAGAGCAATCAAATTTTTGGCTGGCCTAGATCCGGTATATAAGAACATAAGGTCCCACATTCTGGAAAGAGATGAGATGCCTGATCTACATCATGTCTACTATYTTGTGAGAAATGAAGAGGTGAGAAGAAAGGAGATGCAAGTTRATGCYCAGACTAAACCAGTARAGCARYCWATAGAACATTCAGCTCTCATTTCTACAAGCCAAAGGGGGAACAAGTTCTCTGACAAGAGACACCTAAGGTGTACTCACTGTGGGGGAGAAAAACATGTGAAAGATAACTGTTGGGTTCTCTACCCTCATTTGAAACCAACAGCATTGAGGAAAGAGAAGAAGCACCATAAGGGCCATTCGACAAGTGGGAACCTTGCAGCAAGTCACAGTAATGGAGGTTCCAAACAGTCATCCACAGTTGCTTCCCCTTCTTCGGGACAGACTACCAGTTCCCGAGGACATGGGCCTATGGAGTTCACAGCTGATGAGGTAGAGGTACTTAGTCGGGCACTGGCCCGCCTAAGAGCAAATTCTCTTGCTTCCACCTCCCTTGCCAGATCAGGTATTGTTTCAGCCTTTAGTGCAACTAGTTCCATTGATCCATTCTCCTGGATTATTGATTCTGGTGCAACTGACCACATGACTCACACGTCTTCCTTATTCTCTTCCTATCATTTAGTGTCTGGTCAAGATAAGATGAAGGTTGCTGATGGTTCCCTCTCTACCATATCTGGGAAAGGAGTGTTGACCTAAGCAAGGGCATCTCCCTCAAATTTGTCTTACATGTTTCCAATCTCTCTTCAAATCTTTTATCTGTTTCAAAACATACCAAGAACTTGAATTGTAGCATAACCTTTTTTCCTATCCATTGTGTTTTTCATGACAATTTGATGAAGAGAACGATTGGGAAAGGTCATGAGCAAGGAGGCCTCTACTACCTGGATGCAAACATCAGTTCAGCCCTTCAAACATCTACTACTAGTGGTCAATCTAATGTGGAGTCATTATCTAAGTTGCACATGTGGCATGCTAGACTAGGTCATTTACAGTTCTCATCATTGGAAATGTTGTTTCCGGAATTGTTTCAAGGTGCGTCAAGTCAAAAGTTAGTCTGTGAAGTCTGTCAATTATCAAAACAATGTAGATTGTGTACTCAAATTCTAGTAATAAAATTCAAGCACCTTTTGACTTAGTGCATTCTGATGTTTGGGGTCCTTCTCCCATTGTTTCTGTGGATGGCTATCGATACTTTATCAGTTTTATTGACCACTATTCTCGATGCACATGGATATACTTATTAAAGACACGAGATGAAGTGTCGCGGATAACCATGGTATTTTGCAAAATGATTGAAACACAATTTGGTAAGAAAATCAAGCAATTCAGGTCAGATAATGTTGTTGAATATTTCAAAAAATCCTTAAACTTGTTTATGGAGGATGCGGGAATGATTCATCAGTCATCTTGTGCTAGTACCCCCCAACAGAATGGGGTTGCTGAGCGCAAGAATAGACACTTATTGGAGACTGCACGAGCTTTATTATTTTAGCACAAGGTTCCAAAAGGCTATTGGTCTCGAGCAATCCTCACTACATCATATCTGATAAACCGAATGTCATCTAAGGTCTTGGGAATGAAGACTCCATTTTCGGTTCTTTGCCCTCATCTCCCTGTTTTTTCTCTTCYACCGAGGGTCTTTGGGTGTGTATGTTTCATACATGTCAATGATCCAAAAAAGACAAAACTGGATCCTCGAGCTACAAAGGGAATCTTCTTGGGTTATTCTCCTACTCAGAAGGGATACAAGTGTTATAATCCAGTCACCAAGAAAAGATATGTCACAAAATATATGGTGTTCTTTGAGTCTTAATCCTACTTTCAATCTTCCTCGGATCCTCTTTAGGGGGAGACTAGTAGGATGGAAGAGGACCCTCCAGTTGATTCTTCTATTCTCCATTTCTTTGTGCCCCTCTCTGCCTCGGATCTTCCATCTTCTCCTCTTGATCCTCCTAGTTGTGGTATCCCAGGTGAATCTAGTGTGGCTCCCATTGGCCAACAACTACTAGTGATGTGGAAAATGTTACTAAAGGCTCCAACAGGCAACAGAAAGATATCAGAGTTACCTACAATAGAAGGAAGAAGAGCCCTCCAACTCATGACAGCAACCAATTGGACTCGGATCAACCTGTCTCAGTAACTCAAGGTAATCCTATCAATTCCTTTGACTTGGATCTTCCAATTGCACTTCGTAAATCTACTCGTTCTTGTACTATCAGATACCCTATTGTGGATTTTGTGTCTTACTCACACTTGTCCCCTAATTATTGTTCTTTTGTGTCTGTTCTCTCTTCTGTGCATGTTCATACTAGGTACTCTGAGGCTGTGTCTAACCCAAGGTGGAAAGAGGCCATGAATGAAGAAATGAAGGCCTTGATGAARGCAGGGACTTGGGAACTAGTAGATCTACTAGAAGGGAAAGGTACTATTGGATGCAAGTGGGTGTTCACCGTGAAGCATAGGGAGGACGGGTTCATTGAAAGATACAAGGCTAGACTCGTAGTAAAGGGGTTTACTCAAAATGAAGGAGTTGACTACAAAGAAACATTTGCTCCCGTAGCAAAACTCAACACTATCAGAGTCCTACTCTCATTAGCTGCAAACTTCTCGTGGGAGCTTCATTAGCTGGATGTGAATAATGCTTTTTTAAATGGTGATCTACATGAGGAGGTATTCATGGACCCTCCACCAAGTTATGAATTTGGAAGAAAAGTGTGTAGATTGAGAAAGGCACTATATGGCCTTAAACAGTCCTCTCGTGCCTGGTTTGAGAAGCTATGTGGAGCCATGAAGAAAGGCGGTTATACTCAAAGCGGGGCAAATCATACTCTATTTATAAAGAAGAAGAATGGGAAACTTACTGCTCTTTTTGTCTATGTAGATGATATGGTAATTATTGGGGATGATAAGGAGGAGATCAACAGACTGAAGGAGGTCCTAGCTGCTGAATTTGAAATCAAAGACCTGGGTCAACTGAGGTACTTCCTAGGGATTGAAGTTGCTAGATCCAAAGAGGGCATCTATATATGTCAACGGAAATACATCATTGACCTTCTACAAGAGATAGGCATGTTGGGGTGCAGGCCAGCAGATACTCTAATAGAACCGAATCATGGTCTACAAGAGTCAGTAGGAGAGGACTACCCTGATAAGGAGAGATACCAGAAGTTAGTGGGGAAGTTAATCTACTTGTTCCTCACTCGTCCCGACATTGCTTATGCCATTCATGTTGTTAGCTAGTTTATGCACAATCCCAAAATTCCTCACATGAAGGTTATAGAAAGAATTCTCAGATATTTGAAGTCTTGCCCTGGGAAAGGGATTCTATTCAGAAAAAATAATAGAATTGGAGTTGAAGGATATACTGATTTAGATTGGGATGGTTCTGTGGGTGACAGAAAGTCGACTTTAGGTTACTGCACTTTTGTTGGGGGAAATCTAGTTACATGGAGAAGTAAAAAACAGAATGTTGTTGCAAGGTCTAGTGCAGAGGTAGAATATTGAGCTATGGTTCATGGTGTTGCGGAACTGTTGTGGCTTAAAATTCTTCTTGGTGAACTTGGAGTGAAGACTGAGTGTCCTCTCAAGTTGTACTGCAACAACAAGGCTGCTATCAACATTGCAAATAACCCAGTGCAACATGGTAAAACAAAACATATTGAGAAAGACCGCCATTTTGTTAGAGAAAGAATAGTCATAGGAGAACTCTACATTCCTTACACTCCCTCACAGATGCAAATTGCAGATGTTTTAACTAAAGGGCTAACCACAGTGAAATTTTTGGACTTACTGGGCAAGTTAAACATGATTGACATCCATGCTTAACTTGAGGGGGAGTGTTGGTTCGGCTGATATGTTGTTATTCTCTTGCTTGTGCTAGGTATTAGAGTCTCTAGTTAATGGGCCTTAGTAACTGGGCCTAATTGTATCTTGTGTTTTATTAGACTGGGTGTTCCATCACTAATCAAGGGCATCCTGGTCTGGTCCTTTCATGTAAATTATGTATTGCTCTTATATTAGTGAATAGTGCCGGTTGATGAACAATGCCCATTCGAACACATCAGACTCTCCTCTCTTCTTCTTCCTCTTCTTCTTCTTCTCAGCTCTCTCAACAGGTTCAATTCGGCAAACAGTGTCTATATGTCATTGCGGGAGTTGTTACCAATCAACACCTATGTTAGTGGGATTTGATCATTTTCTTCATTTGAAGGAGTTTCCACATTGCCGATGAAGGTGAAACCAATTGCACTAGTCCCATAATAAATGATCTCCAACTCCTCATGGTACAAGCTAGTGGTGGCAATTGGGCGGGTTGGGTTGGGTTTGGTTTGGGTTGAGCTTCAACACAACCATCTAACCCACCAACCCATTAATGACCCAGTTATATAAAATTAAATGGGTTGGGTTCAACCCAAACCCACTTTAACCCAATCCAACCTGCCCAAACCCATTAATCTTATATTTATGTACTTAAAAAACAAACTAACTCCTGACAAATAAGTTGATCATAGCTTGGTGATAATAGTAATTGCTATTTACACAAATGGTGAAGATTCAAATCACATTACATGCATGTTATTTTTACACAAGCAGCGAAACCATTTAACTATGTTTGATTTCGGGTTTGACTGAACCACTTATGTTCAAACCAGTCAAACCAACTTGAACTATGGATTGAACCGTTTAGATCTGAATCAATCTGGCCAGACCAGACCGGACTGATTCAATTAATGGTGGATTGACAAGTTTGGGCCCGAAACGGGTCAATAGAAGTGAATCAGACCCTTTCCAGATTCAGGTCGGTTTGTGCGAATGCTGGTCATTTCGGACGATCCAAACCATGCAAAGAAAGTGTCTAGCGACTCATCACATCGGGCCCATTTCAGATCCAGGTCAAGCCAGATCAGCCTGACACGGGTCGGGTCGGACCGGGCAGGCCAACCCAAACGAACCAAACCGATGTGATTGGGTATGTTCATATTTAGACCAAGTTGAGCTGGTCTCCAGACTCAGGTCAAGTTGATTTGGATTTATGTCGAATTGGGTGAAGTGTGTTGATTCGAGACAATTAAATTTAATCAATAATTAATATAAAATTAATGCATTAATTATAAATTATTTCATTCAGATGAAGAAAATTAAAAAAAAAAAGCTAAGGAATTAATACTTATATTTGTAGTGATTAACCCAATGGTTATCCAGAACCCAACCCAATGGGGTGATCAACCCATTTCCAACCCACCAAGTAAATGGGTGGGTTGGGCGGGTTAGATACTAGGTGGGTTCAGCGGGTTGGGTGAAAAATTTCCACCCTTAGTATAGGCAACCCTTTTTCCTAATATGTTTAACACACTTATATTTCTACATGAAGTATATTTGGTGTTAGCATCCTAATAATTTGAAATCTATAAAAAAATAATCTATATATATGTTCATAATATTCTTACTAAAATAAGGTAGTCCCATACACTATCACTAATGCTTGGTTTCTTTGTGATTGGATCTATGGTGACCCCTGTATGGTTGCAAATCTTTTGATAATAATTGAACTTTTTCTTCAAATGGTGAAATTTATTCTTGAATTGATCTCGACTATATGACTTGTGGTGCCTTTGGTTGAATTTCTCCACAATATTTTTCCAACCTTCCATATTAAAAGTTGATGTTGGCCTATTGTGTGCTTTTTACTTGTTCAACCTTTCAAGCAATAGTGGAAACTATTGCTTGTTCATGTGCAAAAGCAATAGTGGAAACTATGTGTTATTGTCCAACACCTATGCAGGGGCAGATAAATGGGGTGAGGCAATGAATGTGAGAGAATTGATGAAAGAGTGTCATGTGCAGAAACCACTGGACGTAGCTCCATTGAAGTTAATAATGTAATACATGAGCCCACAACTCCAGATAAGCTACGTTTTCATAGGAAGGAGCAGGTTCTGACAGGATAATCTTCTAGAGGTTTTACTCAAGTACTGTTTATAGATATGAAACCAATCAAGAGCTGGTTCACATCCAACTGCTAGAAAGAGGTTTCATGTAAGAAGAATGCTGAGCATTGACTGGACCCCAAGAAAAAGGCAACTTTCTTAATTCAGAACAAGGCAGGGCAACCAGGAATTAGAGCTTTGCAAATCTGCAATGAATTTTTTGCAGTTCCAAGTCCCACTTTACCGGGCATACTTTTTAACATGATGAACTGCTGAAAATGGTTGAGTTCCAAGCAAGCTAAATAGGAATTACAAATCTGCAAGGAGTTAACAGGGCTTTGAGCTTCAAGCCTATGCTCTATGGAGTTTCTGTTTTTATTAGTAGGATTTAAGCCGATTCTTAAATTTGATAATTTTAACCTAAACATTTTATCATATATACCAATGAAATTCCTGAAATACCTAACACCTAAGCACCAACTAGTTTCCACACTGACTAGGGAGCTCAAGGCAACTGGTCATTGCTTCACTATAATAATAACACAAATGAAAACAAATTCCTAGTCTCCCTGTACAGCTAGTTCTACGCAACTCCTAAACATGATTGTCAAGGCAGTGAAGCAAAGCTCGGATTAAACTTGCTGCCATGTCACCCCACTGCTATCTTGACAATTATGCTGATTAAAATATTAAACACCATTTTCAGCTGCATACAAATTCAGTTCTGTTCCTTTTCCATGAGCAATTTACAAGATAAATTGGTAGCTCATCTCAACAATTCAAATTACATATTATGTATGGAAAAACAGAAATGTCTTCCTAGAACTCAATCAACATTAGTTTCCTGCCATACCTTTGCATTTCAAGAAAAAACAACAGCTAGAGTTTAAAGGACCTTTCCCAAATGGTTCTTGGAAACTAAAACTGATCCTCCCACACAGGCATATCCATGTATAGACAATAAATTTTAGCACTAATTGTTATGGGTTGGAGGACCAATTTTTTGTAAGTTGATATTGGTCTGTGACCAAACTTAAGTAGGATTGACACGATGGTTATGGTTGTAGATCCTAATCCTTTCAAAAAGCTAGCCTCTAGAATGTCTGTTAGAGGAACCAAATGGGGGCATGGTCACAACAAAAGGTATTTCCTGTATGAGACAAGAGGCTGATGAAGATTCTCAAACCATGTCATGTGGGAGAGTTAGAGACAAAAGCTGTTGTGTCATTTGGCAAATGAATGGAAGGACGAAGCTCTTTTTCTGCTTTCATGAGGTCATGGAAACACGGATGAATATGCCTCCAAGCAGTAAAGGTGCAGATTGCTTTACTGTCCCAAGTGATTTTAAGTTCTGAGAACAAATGAGAAAAAAAAACATACATACAGAATACAAGAAGTTCATTGAGGACTGAAAATAATTCTACCCAGTTGTTTGTTAATTAGTAGTAATATCTACTCATAGGTTGCTTTGGTAACGACATGGCTGCTTGTATTGCAGATTTTAGCTTGTCATAAATAAAATTACAGTTACTCTGTAATGATACAACACAGGTATGCACATCTTACTCTGATTTTTTTTTTTTGAAGAAAGTAAAGTAAATTTTATGAGAATAGAGCCTGATTACAGAATACAAGAGGCCCCTTAACCAAAATATATTGATGTTTTTTTTTCCTTTTTTTCGTTAGATGGAAGTAGTCTATAGTCTCTGATATGACAATTTTCATATAAACAATTATAAAACTTATTAGATGAAGCTATCAAATAGAAATTAGTTGTAATAATTCACAGATATACTTTAAATATTGCCGTTTGATAACAGCTGAAGTAGCTGAATCGGAAAAAAAAAAAAAAAAAGAATGCCAGTGACAGTTAGATTATTGGAGATCCAAATATGATTTGGTTCCAAATTCAAAGAAGAATAAGTTTATTTAAATCCCAACTCCCACATAATCCTAGAGAACTCTAAATTATAACAATTTATTTGAATAAAATCAATTAGTATCCATATCTAATCTGACTAATTTCAAGTTCAATCCAATAAACAAATATCAGAGTTCAACTTAGACAAAATGGATTCAAATTGGAATGAGGCTGAATTCAAAATGGAGTCTGGATTCAAAATGCTCTCATTGTGTTCTTTCCAAAGGGACCAACAAATGACAAGAGGTATTGGCTTCCAAATCACATCAAGAAAAGTTGAAAACAAAAGGCAGGAAAAGAACCAAGAAAATATTCACAGAACATGCCACAATAAACAAATATTTCTGTATTTTGTTATTCACAGACATCAAAGTGTGCACACACTACTCATCCACTTTAAGCTCATCAACCAGAAAGAAGCACCAAGGAAAGAAAAAAAGAAGCCAAGGGGTAGCCTGAGAATTAGGAGCACTTACCACCGGCGGTTCGGTGCAGCAGTGGTTAAGTTGCAGAAGCAAGTGATGAAGCAAGCACTAAGTTGTCGGAGTTGCAGAGGCAAGCATAGAAGCAAGCAGTGGTGACTGGAGAAGCAGTGCAGCGGTGCTCTGTGAGATACTGCAACGGTAAAAAGTAAATGGGGTTAGTTTAGGGTAAATATCAGATGCAAAGCACAGGATTAATATTCATAACATAAAATGGGGTTGCGTGGTTTAATATACGAGAAAAACCCGAGCATGAGAGTTTGGCCCGTGGTGTGGACCGATCCACGCTATCTTTGTGGATCGGTCCACACCACGGGCCAACCGACCATCCTAAACACCTGTTGCATGTTCCCAAACGCAATATCTCGTGGTCATTCCACAATGCCGAACACCACCTAAATAAGAATACATTCATAAATTCTTTTCATTCCGGCCAAAATGAAAGTCCAACCTAACCATATCTCACCCAATCCAAGTTGTGTAGGGGTAACCTTGCATTGGGCTAGGCTGATAAATTTAGGATTGACCTTCAGGTTGGACTATGCCCAAGGCCGAAATTCACACAACTAGGATCGGGCCTAGGTTGACCCTCAAAAATTTTGAAAAAAAATGAGAAATAATAATAATTTCTCCTAAAATTTTCTATTTTAAGACATCACATATTGGACTCTCTAAAAACCACATCTGTGAGGGTAAATTTATCTCAATTAAGAGGAAGAGAGCAAATGTGAATCTACTATATTTTATCAAATTTTTAAAGAAAAACACCCAAATTTAAGAAATTGGATGTGTATTTTCTGATGATCCACGTCATGCTCCAAACCCTTACAGACCATGACCCACTGATGGGATGGACCTAGAGTCTTTGACCTTAGCTACGATGAATGAACATGAGAGAAGAGAGTAGAATCGTGTTAAGAAATTTCATGGGCTCGCTACATCTGGTTTTAAGGCTCGAAACCTCAATTGAGACTTGAGAGAGAGAGATTTAAAAGGTGAGGTCTGTTTATTTATTTGATATATAAGATTTATTGTCTGCTAAGAAAACAGAACTAAATAACAAACCAAACAGACTTGAACTGAATAAAGGTTCAAATTTTTGGTCCTCAATAGATGGTGTTCTTTGAACAGGTTAGAAGTAATGAAGTAATGGTGTTCTTTGAACAGGTCCAAATGTCGGTGATCCGGAAACATATTTGGGATTTTGCAATGTGAAAAAGTCAGCCTTCAAGCTCTAAAGGTTGGTGTTCGATCCTACAAAGAGAAATAATAGAGGGAAGTAGCTTGAGTAAATCACAACTTAGACTTGTGTTTGATTTTAAGCTAAGTTGAGGTTATTTGTTGCAATACCAAAACGTGAATGATTATGTGCTTAATTATATAGAATAAAAAAATTCAAAAAACTGGTAAAATTGAAACAGGAATTTCAGAGGAAGTTTTGAAGGAATGCAAGATGACACGTGGACTAAGTTTGAGCCTGTACAATGCACGGGGTCTGCCATGCACTGACCTATTGTAAATTTGAGACCCAACTTTACCAATGAAGGCCCAACACAACAAAGGCTAGGTTCGGGTCTTGGGTTGTGTCGGATTCGGCTGGGTGGGATGATTACATTTCAAAGAATTTATGATCATATTTTTTTTGTATATCCATCTTTTATTAGACTTTAGAGCCCAACTTAGAAGTAGAATGGATTGAAAATATCAATAAATTTTACAAACAAAATGCATATATGTTGTTAGACAGTTTTGTATGTCCTTAGCTTCAATCAGAATGATATACTTTATGAGTTTATTGTAAGTGAATAATAGTACATATTTGATTCATGTTCCCTTGGTATGTTTCTGTGTAATACCCTTAATTGGACACTTAACGAGACTCGTGTTAGTTTAGAATGTTCACAGCCAGTGGGTCGGTCTGGGGAGACCTATCTTGATAAGGGTGACACTGATGTGCCACCAAGTCGGTTGGGGCGGCCTGTCTCAGTAGCAGGGTGAGACCCTAGGCACATGCAGTGTAGGATTAATTAAATCTTTGAACCGGACCAGATTTCCAGTATTGCCCTGGACCTTGGAGATTGATGGACAAAACTGGAAAGTTACACCCGATCCTTAGACTCAATTATGATACTGCACTAGGTGTCGGATTGGACTGTCTTTGATGTACCAATCAGTGAGATCCTTAGCGGGGGTCAAAACCTGGGTATGTTGGGACAGTCTGAGAATTCATCTGAGTGGGTGATCATAGTGACAGGATCAGCCCCTTTGTCGGACAAAGGTAATGATCGGGGATGCACTCTCTCTGATGGAAACCAAGACTATCGGCAGCCGATTTCAATCGTTGAGATTTGTTTTGCAAAATATATTTTATATGAGATATAAATGTATACATATTATGGTTTCTAAAATGTTTGCAAAGGTTTTAATTCCCGGGATCCATATAAGCAGAGAGTGCAACACTGTTCCTTGCGGCCGAGGGAGAGGTCATCTCTTATTAGGCAGTATTTGATCATTATGGGCTGAGAGGTTGAGTGTAAGACCATTGAGGATAATTCCTGATGGGCTAATCTTGCATCTGCCCACAGTCCCTAGGTGTTACAAGGTGGTTTGGCCCAGGGACCACTTAGGGTAAGTGTTGGGCCCATAGAGCCCATTTGATGGGTTTCAGGGGGTGCACTGTCCATAACAGTGTATTCGGCCAGGCCTTGTAACAAATGCTGGGCCGAACACATGTGGCTGATGTGTAGATCAATGCTTGGGTCCCACGCCATACAAGGAAGCCCAACTGGGCAGCAGTTAGGAAGGATAAGTGAGCATATGACCTTAATGGGCCTGAAGCCCATTTCGAACTGGGCTGTTTAATTAGTTAAATATGGGGCGAATTCTGAGATGGATTAGCAGATAGGATAGGGTTTAAACCCTATCCACTCAGAGAGTCCAGATCTGAATGTGATTCGAATCTAGAAACCTCCTAATGAGATTAGGAGAATGCTAATCTAATCTGCAGATAAGATAAGGGTTTATCCTTATCACCTAAAGGGATGTCTGGTCAAAATCAAATTTGGATCAGCAACTCCTAATTGGATTAGGAGTTGATCCTTTAGGGTTAAAAAGAAGGAAGGGGCGACAGCCTTTAGACATATTATTATCACATCTTCTTTAGAGTTGAAACACAGAAGAAAGAATTAAGCAACCCTGCAGAACTCTTTCTTGCCGCCTACCTTGCCAGTTCGATCTTCAGTTGTGGGAGAAGTCAAAATTTGATCTTGATATCAGTTCTTTGTGAAAGGACTGATAGGAAGTTGTGCTCACGTGCCATCCTGCTGTTTCTTGCGAAGGACAAGGTTCTTAGAGAAGAACACTGCTGATTCTGCTCCATCCTGCACTGCGCCATCTTCAGTGGGAGCAGTCTTTGGATCCTTCCTTGGGCGTGAATACCTCCATTGGGAGATATTACTTCTCCGTATCAGGTATAATTTTCTCCTACTACTTTTGTTCAGATATGGTTCAGTTTATGGTTCAAGATTGATCCTTGAAAATATGATTTTCTAAATAGGGAATGCGATTCCCAGTTGAAGGGAGAGAAAAATTTTTGAAATTCGTCCCCTTCATTCTACAAGATTTGAGCGTCCATACGATGGATCTCTCATCCCTTCATATGTATGTATGTATGAGTTGGTTGGAGTGCGCTTAGGCTACCTGAGGCCTCAACCCAATCTCAATTTTGAGTTTAAGGTCAGGCCCAAGTTTCCTAGCCCAGGTCCAATCCATCCAAAATCTCGGGTTGGACCAAGTAGCGACCAACCAAGTTGCACCCTTAGGTTCGGCCCTAATCCAATGGTCATCCATAGTCTAAGTATCTAAATAGCATCCCAATGAAACACACAAAATAATTATAAATAGGCGTCTAATTATTTTCTAATTTATATTAGTTTAATTAATAAAAATTTGGTAATTTACCAAAAAATTAATTTCATTAAATTAATATTGGTTAATCATGGAAAATTAATAATTTATCAAAAACTATTAATTTTATCAATTTAAGAAAAAATAATTTAGGTAATTTTTGAAAATTGTTACTTTACTAATTTTTATTTTTGGTAATTTTGGCAAGTTTGGTGAATAATTTTGGTAAATGAATACATATATCAAATTTCCTTTCACTCTCTCTCCCCCCTTCCCCTCCTCCCTACTCCCTCTCCTAAGGAAGAAAAGGTAAAAGATATTGGATGATGATAACCAAGAAAGAAAAAAAAGAAAAACTTGAGAACTTATTACATTCCTATTTAATAAAGCTGCAAAATAAGGGAGCACAAGCTGAAAAGTAAACAGGGTGGAGCAATGAAAGAAATATTAGAATTAGAGCTCCTAAGAACTATAGAAAATAGTTATCTTCCTAAGAACGAAAGACACCACTAATTGATTTTTTTAAAGTTGAATTAATTCATTTTTTTCATGTTTTTCATATATGAATTGGCTGAGATTAACTTAGTCATATTGTTACTTTTGTTAATTTTCATTTTTCATGTTAACTATGATATATCTAAAATCCAAGAATTTCTCATGAGCAATGCATGTGCTTAATTGTAAAGACAAAAGGAAAATAATAATAAGAAAAAAATGTCAAGAAGTTATACTAATAACAATCAACAAATAATAATGAGAAAAAATGAAAATAGAAAATAAGAAAAGAAAAAAACTGAGAAGGAATACAAAAAGTAGTGAGTATTTCTTTTTTCAATTTCAATGAACTATATATATCTATCCTTTTATTTTCTACAATTATCTGTTTTATTTTCACTAGAAGATAAATTTGTTAATAGATATACAAAAATTAAAATGTATCAAGGCAGCCAGAGTATACAAAAAAATACAAAGCACATACATAGAATATTGTTAAAGCAAAAAATACAGACTATCAAGGTAGCAGGAATGTTGTTAAAATATACACTCTCATTAGTTGAATGAAATAGAGGCATCATGGATTTCAAAATAATCTTGACAGTAGAATCAGAATTGAAGTATATATGTGCAGTAAAGCAAATGCCCAAAAACATGCCCCCATTCGACAGCCTAGGCTGTCAACAGGGCTCTCCCTGCATGACATGTCAGTCCACCCTATAATGCATGAATGCATCCAGCATGGATATAGTTACAAGGAGTCCGTGTGAATTAAGGTGTCATGCAAGGAGAGCCCTGTTGACAGCCCTGACTGTTGAGTTTGGATGGCTAAATTTTCCCCAACCCCATTTTAATTTGCTCGTAAAAGGTCCAAGCAACTGCCCCCATGTCGTAACTTTGTCCACACGACTAATCTGAATTGAAATGTTTTAAGTGTTCAAATTCCTCCATGTTCATTGAAACCTAGCAATATTGTTTGAACCATTAACCTTGTAGCTTTTCCAAGTGCATGAACTCCATGGGTTCTAATACTGAATTCAAAAGGCTCAACATAGGCACTAAAGGCAATGCTAAGAGAACCAGTAGAATGCCCAGAATTGCCAACAAAGAACCAAGTGATCCCCCCCCCACACACACACATTCTTCAAATTCTCAAAATAAATTCTTTGAGAATAAATTCCTTCTCTGTGTTGGACAGTTTTGTATGCCCTTAACTTCAATCTAATTTGATGTACTTTTGATATTTAGTGTAAATAAATAAAGTGCATGTTTGATTCATGTTGTTTGGTATAATTTTGTGTAAGACCCTAAAACTGGACAAATGGGGAGATTTATCCTACCAAGGCTGATACTAGTGTGCCGCCAAGTGTTGGGATGGCTTGTCTCGGCCACCAGGGTAAGACTCAAGGAACATGCAGTATGGGATTACTCGAGTCCTTGAACCGAACAGATTTCCAGTATTGCCCCCTTGGAGACAAATGGGCAAAACTGGAAAGTTACACCTGACCCCTAGACTCGATTATGATACTTCACTATGTGTCGGATCGGGCTGTCTTTGATATGCCAATCAGTGAGATCCTTAG
>NW_010729208.1:856024-867329 GCF_000365185.1 Nelumbo nucifera
TCTTGGAAATGCCCTTGGTGGGGAAATCTGCTAACTGTCCTTCAGAGGTGATGAAAGGTAGACACACTTCACCAGAAGCCACTCTTTCTCGAATGAAGTGTTTGTCAACTTCAATATGCTTAGTTCTGTCATGTTGCACATGGATGTGAGCAATGTTGATGGCGGCCTGATTATCACAGTATAACATCATTGGCTTATCGTGCTCAATACCCAATTCCTCCATCAATGATTTAAGCCACAATAGTTCAGAAACTCCATGTGCCATGGCTCTTTATTCTGCTTCGGCTGAAAATCGAGCAACAACTGATTGTTTCTTGCTTCTCCAAGAGATAATGTTACCTGCCACCAAGCTACAGTACCCAGAGGTAGATCTTCTGTCATCAATGTTTCCAACCCAGTCAGCATCTATGTAGGCTTCAAGTTTCATATGGCCATGCTTGGCAAATAGAATTCCCTTTTTAGGGGAGCCCTTCCAATAATACAGAATCCGCTCTACTGTTGCCATATGAGTATCCCTGGGAACATGCATGAACTGACTGATGCAACTGACAGCGTATGCAATGTCTGGCCAAGTCATGCATAGATAAAGAAGTTTCCCAAGTAGCCTCTAGAAGACTCCCTTGTCTTCTAACAATATTTCATCTGAAGCAGAGAGTTTGTGGCTCATATCAATAGAAATAGCAACTGGTCTAGCACCCATCTTCCCTGTTTCAGAGAGCAAATCAAAAACATACTTCCTCTGAGAGATAAGAATCACATCCTTGGATCTAACAACTTCTATGCCAAGAAAGCATCTCAATTCCCCTAGATCTTTGATCTCGAACTCTGTATGAAGGAAAGATTTGAGATCATTAATTCTCGAGACATCATTATCAGTCACAACAATATCATCAACATACACAATCAGGTAAACAACCAAGAATCCTCTCCTCTTCACAAAGAGTGTATGATCAGACTGTGTCTGTACATAGCCAAAACTAACAAGGGCAGCCCTAAACCTTTCAAACCATGCTCTAGGGGACTATTTGAGTCCATAAAGAGATCTCTTTAGCCTACAGACCTTTCCTTTCATATCTGTTTCATACATCCCTAGAGGAAGAGACATATAAACCTCCTCATGTAATTCTCCATTCAGAAATGCATTCTTTACATCCAGTTGATAAAGTGGCTAATTTGAATGCACATCCAAATATAGAAAAACTCTCACAGAAGTCATCTTGGCAACAGGGGCAAAAATCTCCAGATAATCAATCCCATATGTCTATGTATAGCCTTTTGCAACCAACCTAGCCTTGTACCTTTCAATGGTGTCATCAGCATGATATTTGATAGTAAAGACCCACTTACAGCCTACTGGGTCCTTCCCTTCAAGCAAATCAACCACTTCCCAAGTGTCATTCTTGTGCAGGGCATCAATATCTGTTCTCATAGCATCCCTCCATTTTGTAATATTAAGAGCTTCTGACACAGACCTGGGAATTGGATTAGAGGCAACAGAAAAAATGTAGGCAAAATATGAAAGAGAGAGCAAACTATAAGAAAGGTGTTTAGAAATGCAATGTGCAATACATTTCCTTTTTCCTTTCCTAATAGCAATGGGGATATCAAGGTCTGGGAAGGATGGCTCCAAAGGGGCTGTAACAGTACCTGTTGTCTCATTTGTAACTGGAAGTGCATGAGGCTCATGTGTTGTAAGGGAAATAACCTACTCATTTCTGGTTCTTTGCCTTTGATACATCCTGGGATTAAAAAGAGGGAGAGGAGGTAAAGGGGGAGGAGGAAGAGACTCAACTAGGACAGGAAGATGAAGAGCAAACACATGTGACAAATCCTCCCCCTTTGGACAATGTTTCTCCAGGGAGGAACCATAAAAGGAAGAAATCTCACCAAAAGTGACATTCATTGAAACATATCGAGTGTCAGTCTTCAAATCAAAACAATAATAACCCTTCTGTGTGGGGGAATAACCAAGKAAGATACACTTGTGGGCTTTTGGTCCAAATTTATGTCTTTGGACACTTGGGATATATACATAACAGGTGCAACCAAAGACACGAAGAGGAATAGAAAAAAGATCATTGTCCGGATGGAGACTGAAGGGAGAGTTAAACCCTAAAACCCTGAATGGCATACGGTTCACAAGGTAGGTAGCAGTGAGAACAGCATCACCCCAAAACTTTGTAAGGACATGTGAGGCAAATAAAATACTTCTTGCAACTTCAATAGTATGCCTATTTTTTCTTTCAGCAACTCCATTCTGTTATTGGGTCCTAACACAGGAGCTTTGATGAATAACCCCTAAATCAGTGAGATAGCAGGTCAAATATTTCTCAAAATATTTTTTTGCATTGTCGAATCTGAAAATTTTAATCCTGGTATCAAACTGGGTTACAACAAATTCATGGAATTGCCTCACAAGTCTGGGAACTTCATCACGGGACTTTATCAAAAATATCCAAGTGAACCAAGAAAAGTCATCAATGAACAAGATAAAATATTTGTAGCCACCCATAGAGGGTAAGTGGTAAGGCCCCCACACATCAGAGTGCACAATATTAAAAGGAGAAGAATATCTTTTATTACTCAGAGGATAACTGTTTCTACAATGTTTTGACAATTCACAAGACTCGCAATGAAGACTGGACAAACTAATTCCCTTAAACAGTTCTGAGAATAAATGACTTAATGTTGAAAAAGAAAGATGACCCAAACGAAAATGACATAACATGACTCGATTGATGGACTCTGTAGATGTAGACCAAAAAGCAGCTTTTCTAGGTTGTTCATGGCACTGTCCAGGAGTATCTAGCAGGTATATTTCATTCACCTCACGGTCACTCCCAATGACCTTCTGAGACTCCAGATCCTGAAAAACATAGTAGGAAGGGAAGAAGGTTACACAACAGTTTAATGACTTAGTTAGGCTACTTACAGATAACAAGTTTGTATTTAGTCTAGGTACATGAAGAGCAGAAGAAATAACCAAGGAGTCTGTAGCCTTGATGGTTCCATTGCCGGAGATAGGGGCAAGAGAGCCATCGGCTAGGGTGATTTTGTCACGTCCATGAAGTAAATCATATGAAACAAACAAAATAGAAAGGCTAGTCATATGATCAGAAGCACCAAAATCAATAATTCAAGGGATCCTACAATTACCTGAAATGGTTGCACGATTGGCAGAAGCCCGTATACCTGAATGAGCAAATGCAGAAGAGGTTAAATTTTCTGAAGGGTTGGAAGAAGAGGTCACACCCTCTAGGTGACTGATTATCCTCCCAAACTTCTCATATTCTGCCTTCATAGCTACTAACTGCACACTAGCCGTCATCTCTTCAGTTTGGTATCTCACTATCTAGACCAGCAGCAACATTAGCACTCCCTGCCCTTTTATTATCAGGCTTCTTCTGAAACTGAAGTGGTAGGAGCTCAGGATGCAATTTTCATCACTTGTCTTTAGTGTATTTTGGCTTTTTACAATACTTACAAACAATCTCTTTCTTCCCTAAGCTACTTAGAATCCCTGCAACCCCCTTGGGTTTCACTCCCATATTAGCAAAGTGATCATTTAGACCAGCCCCTTGAACTTGGACAAGTCTCCTGCTTTCTTCACTACTTACCAAGGCATATGATTGAGACAGTGAGACACTATCCTTTGATAAAATATTTTGTTTTGTAATATCATACTCTGGATTTAGTCCTATCAAGAACTCAAACACCATGTTTCTCTCAACCAGTTTTATATAAGTCTCAGCATCATTAGTGGTGTCCCAGGTTACAATTTCTATCAAATCTATTTCTTGCCATAAAGACTTCAGTGTTGAGAAGTATACAGCTAATGGTTTCTCCCCATCTTAAATTCTTCACATCATTTCTCAACTTGTAAGCTCTGGCCATATTTAATTTTTGGGAATAGGTTTCAGCAACACTATCCCAAATTTCCTTTGCTGAATTCATCCACAAATAGTATTGACTAACCTATAGTTGCATTGAATTCACAAGCCACCCAATAACAGTATAATTTTCTTGCATCCACTTTTCATATGATGGGTCATCTTCCGAATGAGCCTTTTTGCTCCCAGAGATAAAACCTCACTTGCCTCTACTACAAATATGAATCTTTAGTGATTGTGACCAAGCCAAATAATTAGTTCCATCCAGTTTGATTGTGGTCACAGCCAGTAGAGAGTCTACAGAGGCTCCCGGAACCTGTCCGGATTCAGCAACATGCTTGTTTTCAATGTCTGAGGAGTTCATCTTCTTAAACACCTCAAAAATGATTTTAAACAACTTCGAAAAACACCAAATGAAGACAGAACAAAATTGTGTTGTGAGCCAACCTCTATACAGTCGTACCAATAATCTGCGTCACACCCGGAAGCTGGGAGAAACGGAGAAAATTCAGCCGCTCCTTGTAGACTTCACAGAACACCAATCCACTTGATTCGATCTTCAAGAMGRAGAATGAGAARGCCTTCAGTCACTGAGCGCCCAGGTCAAACTCCCTGTGGGGCCCACAATCAAATTTCTCCAGAAAATTAGGGTTTCGGGCAACACACTTGAATCTGTCAAGGGGGTGACAAAGTCAGTCCTCTTCTCTCCAGAAACCACTAACAACTGGGCTGAAAAAGGTGTCTAACTATTCATACGATTCAGTTCTCCATACACACTGTGTATGAAAAAAAAGGTGAAAAAAAGGGGAAAAATGAGTTTGCTCTGATACCAAGAAGAAAAACAGCTTTTTGAGAAGAAATGATTATTTACAAAGATGCAAAGAATCAAAAGAAAGTAGCAGAAATCAGAGTTCAAAAGGGGAGAAGATGAAGAAGGTGGCGGCAACTTGGATTCAGAGAGAGAGATTTTCAAGCATAATCTCTTCTCTTACACCCTTGATTCTATTTTATTAAGTTAAACTTTGGTAATTTACAAAGAAGCCCTTAGTTGGGCAAAAAATTAAAAAAAACATAAGAAAAAATAGGCCTAGAATAGGCCCAGATTAAGGCCCATTACAGCAAAGATCATAAAAGATAAAAAGGATAAACAGCCTATGAGCCATTTGGCCCATCTTTCTACAAATCTTTTACAAACAACTTGGATCCAATTTGATCCAAGTCCACTAGAAAGAGGACCCAATCCAATTTGTTTTAATGTAAATGGATCATATTGGACCCGATTTGATCGTAACTGGCTGAAATATTCAAAAACATTCCATTCTAAAATTTAATATAACTGAGAAAAACATAGAAATTGCAGAAAAATATTAGAATTTGCAAAAAAACAGAAATTACAGAAAACACAAAATATGCAGAAAAATAACAGAAACTACAGAAATTCTTTATTACCATTGAGTTCTTGTTAGCTAAGTTATATGTTAGTTCAATGTCGGCTTCATTTAATTTGCAAGACTACAATGATGTCAAGACTCAAGAGCATTGACAAGTCGCTCCTTAGAACATATAAAGAAAAACCAGAATAGAGAGAATAGAGAAAATATTTCTTAACTCTACAAGATGAAATGATTCTCGCTTGCAAATATTGCAAATTAGGAATCCTTCCTACAACAAGGAAATGTATTTCAAATAGATCTCTATCCTAATACAGAACATAAACTAGAATGCATAAAGAAACATGATTACATTTTGTGACCTAAAAAGTAAAAGCTATTTTTGGTAGGTAGCTTGGTCTGTTGCTGAAAATGAGAGAAAGCATAACATAGCTAAAAAGATGGATGCTACTGATGAGAATAAAAATTATCATACTTTTATCCCTCAACATTCAGTCATTTATACTTAATAAGTACCTAATTGAACTCACTATTCCTGTATTTTGATTTTTTGCACAAAATAAGGCGTCATGGGAAAAACAAGGCTAATCAGGTAATTTTACACAGCTTCAGCACCGCAAGATAATTTGGGAATAACTCTCCCATCCGGACTCCGATTGAGATGATTCAAGATGAATTGGAAAGATAAGGAAAAACTCTACAACTTTCATGTTTTGAGTTTTGATAGATTCGGACTGCACCGAGGTCAAAATTGGGCCCAAAGTCTAAGCAAATTCGTAGAGAAGCCCAGTTCGCAGCTGAAGCCCATTTCGCAGCTGAAGCCCATTTTGCAACTGAAGCCCAGTTTACAGAGAAGCCTTGTGGCGGCCCAATTCGCTAAAGAAGCCCAATACGAATGCAAGAATAAGAAACATCAAAGAATCCTATCAGATTCAATTTCCTGTTGTATTTCTAGAAAGATAAAAGAAGATTACGATTACCAGATAAGAGATAAGGATAGACTAGATCTAATCTAAGCATTATCTATTAGAGAACTGATCTCCCAAAGGAGAAAGAACTCCTTAGAGGAGCAGGAGACAGCTCCCTCCTAAAGCTATAAAAAGGGGGGCGGACTAGCACCTAGGCCATCAAATCCTCCAAGAGAGCTTCAGCCTTCAGAGAGAGACATCAGCAACCAATGAGGAAAAAGCATAGTTCGCCCCCCTCTCATCTAGAAGCTACAATTTCATCATGGAGTGTTTGTAAGTTTTTATTTCTGGTTGAAGGGTTAAGGAAGCTTTGATTCTTTAAACATTGTGAGATCTAATTGATTTTTATTTCAGTTCATTGTTTATGGGTATTCATATGTTTTCTGCGATTAACTATGAAGATTATTTTTATTGATTAAGCAAGAAGGGCCCCTTGTTCATTCAATGCAAAAAATCTATGGCTGATTGAACCTCCAGTTTCGTATATGATTGGTAGGTTCAATCATGGTGGCAACTAACAGAAATTGATTGCAAAAAAGTTTTCGATCTATGTTAGGAAAATGTATGATCTGGTTTAAACGGTCCAAGCTTGTAAGATCGCTGACCAGAATTGGGTCTCTCCCCTCTTAATGCTATTATTAGATTAAATCCTAAGAGTTTGTTTAGGATTGTCTATTAATAAGATAAGCAATCAAAGAGCTTGTTTTGGTTGTCGAATAATACGAATAGAGGCTGGTTGTTAGAGCTTGTTAATGGCTATAACCAATTTATTCATAAACATATGAATCTATCTTTGCATCGATGATCAATGATAAGAATCAAAGCTGAACTTGTCCCTTCAATTGGAAGCTACCTCCCATCAATTTGATCTTACTTTCTGTTATTTCCTGTTATTTTCCTTATTTCATCTTATTTTCCTTATCTGCACAACCCCCCTACTTCGATTACTTGAAAATAAATCCACCCAATCCCTATGGATACGACATTGCGCATCACTATCTACAAATTATTTAATTGGAGCAAGACTATTTATCTTTGGTTTGATTCAACACCCACCAAATTTTGGCGTTGTTGCCGGGGATTGGCGTCCTAACTAGATTTATTTCCTTTTGCTTGGTTTATGCCTTTTTCTTCTCATGTAGGTGAACTCCACTACGATCCCGAAATCGAAAACACAGTTTGCCGCTTGAGGAAAGAAGCCAAGCAATGTCGCAACCAATCAGTATCACTCCCAACTCCCGGAGTGAAGTTGGCTGCAAAGATCGTTGAGCCATCTAACCATCCTGAAGAAGAAGTCATGGCCAACAACGAAGAGAGAACTCTTAGAGAACTAGCCGCACCGGACCTGCACCAACAACCTCTCTACATCGAATATGCAGATCTAGCGGTACCGTTCGAACTCAAATCTGGTCTTATACACTTCCTACTTTTCGAGGACTTTCAGGTAAAGATCCCCACAAACACTTAAAAGAATTCCATGTAGTATGCTTAAGCATGAAACTTCAAGGTGTTACCGAGGAACAGATCAAACTGTGTCTTTCCTTTCTCATTAGCTGATAAAGCTAAGGATTGGCAATTTCTTGAAAAGTTCTTCCCTACCTCCCGAGCTGCTAACATCAGAAAGGAGATTTGTGGTATAAGAAAATTCAGTGAGGAAACTCTCTACAAATACTGTGAGAGATTTAAACAACTCTGTGCCAGCTATCCACAACATCAGATTCCAGACCAGCTCCTTATCCAATATTTCTACGAAGGGTTATTGCCGATGGATAGAAGTATGATTGATGCAGCAAGCGGAGGTGTGTTGGTGAACAAAACTCCTACCCAAGCAAGAGAATTGATCTCGAACATGGCGGCCAACTCTCAACAGTTTGGCTATAGGCTCAACCCTCCAGCAAACCATGCTAATAAGGTAAACATCTCTTCCCTAGAACAACAAATTGCAAGTTTGACCTCTCTTGTTCGTCAAATGACTATAGGTAATATGCAAACGGTGAAGGCTTGTGGGATTTGTACAACTACGGGACATCCAACCAACATGTGCCCTACACTTTAAGATGAACCCTATGAACAAGCCAATGCTGTTGGAGGCTTCCCACAAAAGAGATATGATCCCTACTCAAATACCTACAATGCAGGATGGAGGGATCATCCTAACCTTAGCTATGGAGTCAAGCCCTTTGGCTTCCAACAACAATATCAGTCTAGACCACAGGCTCCACAATATTCATCGTCTAACCCATGTCTCTAGATAAAATTGTTAAAGCACTTGCAACTAACACTCAACAATTTCAACAGGAGATAAGGACAAGCATCCGAAACTTGGAGAATCAGGTTAGCCAATTGGCAACTACTATGAATCGAATGGAATCTCAAGTATCAGGAAGGCTACCTTCCCAGACCATGGTCAACCCGAAGCAGAATGTTAGTGCGATCACCTTGAGAAGCGGAAAGGAGCTGAATAGACCTAGCAAGGAAGTGCCTAATAATACAACTGAAGACGAAATAGAAAAGGAAGCACTGTCACCCCAAACTCAAGATCCAAGCGGTAAAAAGCCCCAAGCCATAGTGATCCCTCCACCTTTTCCTAGTTGATTTGCAAAATCCAAGAAGGATGAGCAAGACAATGATATTCTTGAGACATTCTGCAAGGTTGAGGTAAATAATCCCCTCCTTGATGCAATGAAGCAAGTACCCCGCTATGCTAAAATCCTCAAGGAGTTGTGCACCACTAAAAAGAAGTTGAAAGGTGATGAAAAAGTCCACATAGGGGAAAATGTTTCAGCAATCCTCCAAAAGGAATTACCTCCTAAATGCAAGGATCTAGCACAAGAAGCTTTTGATCTTGATGGGAATGATGTATTCGAAATCACCATTAGTAAGCATCCTGAGAAAGAGAAGTTAACTTGGAGTTCTAAATTGCAAGAAACTGTTGCAGCATTGAATGGTTCTCCAGAGTTACAACAGTCAGATAATGCTCCTTATATTATGTGGCCAATTCCTAACAAGAAACCTGTACCCTCTATTTTGCAGGTCCCTATTCCAGATTTGAACCCACCCATGATAGATGAAAGGGGAAGGCATCGGAAGTTGCAACTACAAGACCTGGAGGATCCAGTTTATGATTAAAAACAGGGAAGTTTCTTTTTCCTTTTTTTTTCTTCTTTTTCTTGTTTTTTGCATTTATAGTTAAGTTATTTCCACCTTTTCGTTTTACCTTACATTGAAGACAATACGTAGACTAAGTGTGGGGGGGAGAGTATAGGATTTTATTTCAGTTCAATAGATATATATATATATATATATATATATCAAATCCTCAACTCTTTTAAAATCAATTGAAATAATATTTTGGAAAAATTCTTGTGGACCTAGTAATGAGGTACAATTAAAAAATACACGACTTATCTAAAGCCATTTCCAGTTAAGCTAGTCCTAAACTCAGGTTTAAGTAAATAGGGTAATTACTTAACCATTGCCACAATTGGTAGGATGAAGCATAAAATGCACCTACCGGTCAAGTAATCCAATGGTAGGATAGAGCATAAAATGCACCTACCAGCCAAGTCATCCGATGGTAGGATGGAGCATAAAATGCACCTACCAGCCAAGTCATCTGATAGTAAGACGGAGCATAAAATGCACCTACTGGCCGAATAACCCAAAAGTGAGATGGAGCATAAAATGCACTCACTTCTTCAGATGAGAGAAAAAGAAAATAAAAAGAGATAAGATAAAAAGGTTTTCCCTGATTTACTACCTGGTTTGCAGTAACAAAAATTGGATTGACTGATGAATGAGTCGTGTATGACTTGGTTGTGTTGATTTAACGGTTCACAATATTTAACCTAGAATATTTGTGGAAAAAGATGAAGTAGAGTTGAGTTTAAAGATTGGTAGGATATTTAGTCTGTTCTTGTTTTATTTTTGCTTGAATTTTGTCTTGCCCGAGGACGGACAAGGTTTAAGTGTGGGGGGATTTGATGAGAATAAAAATTATCATATTTTTATCCATCAATATTCAGTCTTTTATACTTAATTAGTACCTAATTGGACTCACTATTCTTGTATTTCGATTTAGGGCATGAAAAAAGGTGTCAGGGGAAAAACAAGGTTAATCGGGTAATTTTACATAGTTTCGGCACCGCGAGATAATTTGGGCATAACTCTCCCATCCGGACTCCGATTGAGATGATTCAAGATGAATTGGAAAGATAAGGAAAAACTCTATAACTTTCATGTTTTGAGTTTTGATATATTCGAACTGCATTGAGGTCAAAATTGGGCCCGAATTCTAAGCAAATTCCCAAAGAAGCCCATTTCACAACTGAAGTCCATTTCGCAACTGAAGCCCATTTCGCAGCTGAAGCCCAGTTCGCAGAGAATCCTTGTGGTGGCCCAATTCGCTAAAGAAGCCCAATACGAATGCAAGAATAAAAAACATCAAAGAATCCTATCAGATCCAATTTCCTATTGTATTTCTAGAAAGATAAAAGAAGATTAGGATTACCAGATAAGAGATAAGGATAGACTAGATCTAATCTAAGCATTATCTATTAGATAACTGATCTCCCAAAGGAGAAAGAACTCCTTAAAGGAGCAGGAGACAGCTCCCTCCTAAAGCTATAAAAAGGGGGGCGGACTAGCACCTAGGCCATCAAATCCTCCAAAAGAGCTTCAGCCTTCAGAGAGAGACATCAACAACCAATGAGGAAAAAGCAGAGTTCGCCCCCCTCTCATCTGGATACTGCAATTTTATCATGGAGTGTCTGTAAGTTTTTATTTCTGATTGAAGGGTTAGGGAAGCTTTGATTCTTTAAACATTGTGAGATCAAATTGATTCTTATGTCAGTTCATTGTTTATGGGTATTCATATATTTTCTGCGATTAACTGTGATGATTATTTTTATTGATTAAGCAAGAAGGGCCCCTTGCTCATTCAATGCAAATAATCTATGGCCGATTGAACCTCCAGTTTCGTATATGATTGGTAGGTTCAATCATGGTGGCAACTAACAGAAATTGATTGCAAAAAAGTTTTCGATCTATGTTAGGA
>NW_010729208.1:868883-928263 GCF_000365185.1 Nelumbo nucifera
GTGGGTGATCATAGTGACAGGATCAGCCTCTTTGTCGGACAAAGGTAATGATCGGGGATGCACTTTCTCTGATGGAAACCAAGACTACCGGTAGCCGATTTCAATCGTTGAGATTTGTTTTGCAAAATATATTTTATATGAGATATAAAAGTATATATATTATGATTTTCAAACCTTTGCAAAAGGTTTTAATTCCCGGGATCCATGTAAGTAGAAAGTGCAACACTGTTCCTTGTAGCCGAGGGAGAGGTCATCTCTTGTCGGGCAGTGTTTAATCATTATGGGCTGAGAGGTTAAGTGTAAGACCATTGAGGGTAATATCTGATGGGCTAATCTTGCATCTGCCCACAGTCCCTAGGTGTTACAAGGTGGCTTGGCCCAGAGACCACTTACGGTAAGTGTTGGGCCCATAGAGCCCATGTGATGGGTTTCAGGGGGTGCACTGTCCATAATAGTGTATTCGACCAGGCCTTGTAACAAAGGCTGGGCTGAACCCATGTGGCTGATGTGTAGATCAATGTTTGGGTCCCATGCCATACAATGAAGCCCAACTGGGCAACAGTTTGGAAGGCTAAGCGAGCACATAACCTTAATGGGCCTAAAGCCCATTTCGAATTGGGCTGATTTGATCAGTTAAATAAGGGGCGAATTATGAAATTAGATTAGCATATAGGATTGGGTCTTAACCCTATCCACTTAGAGAGTCCAAATCTAAATGTGATTCAGATCTGGAAATCTCCTAATGAGATTAGGAGAAGGTTGATCTAATCTGCAGATAAGATAAGGGTTTACCCTTATCACTTAAAGGGAATTATGATCCAAATATGATTTGGATCAGCAACTCCTAATGGGATTAGGAGTTGATCCCTTTAAGGTTATAAAAGGAGGAGGGGGGGGCAGCCTTTTGACACACTTCACATTCTGTCTTCAGAGCTGAAATCACAGAAGAGAGAATTCAGCATCACTGCGATAAATCTCTCTTGCCGCCTCCTTCCTGTCGCCGCCATATCTGCCAGTTTGATCTCCTATTGTCAGTGGGAGTGATCAAGATTGGATCTTGATATCAGTCCTTTGTGAAAGAACTGATTGGAAGAAGTGCTCACATGTCGTCTAGCTAATACTTGCAAAGGATCTGGTTCTTTTGAAGAACGCTGCTGATTCTGCTCCATCCTGCACTGCGCCATCTTCAGTGGGAACAGTTTTTGGTTCCTTCCTTAAGCGTGAACACCTCCATTGGGAGATATTGTTTCTCCATATCAGGTATATCCCTCTCCTACTGTTTTTGTTCAGATCTTATTCGGTTCTTGGTTCAAGATTGATCCTAAAAATATGATTTTTCTAAAAGAGGGAATGTGATTCCCAGTAGGAAGGAGAGAAATTTTTGAAATTTGCCCATTCTATTCCACAAGATTCAGGCGTCTATACGATGAATCTCTCATCCCTTCAGATAGATGTTGCCCCCCCCCCCTCCTCTCTCCCAAACATGGAAAGGTTCTGTAGGGGATATATTTTTCTACTGCAGGTTCTGCTGCTGTGACTACTGGAGATATATTTATTTGTTTTCACCAATCACCAATAAGAAACCATTTAAAAAAAGCAGGTTCTGCTTACATATAACTAATCCCTAAACTTTATGATCATACAACTTCATAGTAAGACCATTTTAACTAATAAACTTTATGATGCCAATGCTGTTAGAACCTGCAGCATTGATGCTGGAGTCCCATTTGGTTGGGATCTTGTAATGCTAGTGGAAATTCATATTTGCATCTGTACTGATGTCCTTCTATCAGTCATATTGAAATAATGCATTGATTCAACAGAACTTTGTAAACCAAACTTCAGCAATTCAAATTTCTTGTTGGACAAGTCTTTTATCCAGTATTAGACCATATTAATTCATAGAGAAACTTATGTAAACTTGTCTTTGACAATTTAAATTTTATATAAGACAAAATGACAAATCCCTGCATTCAGTAGTCAACTCAATTGTATATGCTTTTTTACTTGCACAAGTCATTGGCAAAACTAAGGAACTACTGTCCACCAAAAATGAAAAAGAGCAGAGTTTTGACGGGAAAGTCTTGAGTCTCACATTATGACAGTATGAAGAAATGGATGAAGCCTGCAACTTGTTGAAGAGCAGAGTTTTCACAGGAAAGGTAGCTAGCCTTGCAGTTTCAATGATCCCTTGCATCAAGAAAGAAAAACGAATTTGATTTCTTCCTGAAAAGAAAACCTGATAAAGATCAGGAAGCCTGAAGCAAAAGTAAACTAGAATTTATAGTTGGTTCATTTACAGATAAGTAAGTCAAACTTGAAGTTGTCAAAACTTTTAAAACAATACCAGGAATGACACCACAGACAATACAAGGAGAAACAGGCCAAGTATTCACTATTAGTAGAATTGAAGCTTCATGTAGTGAAATCTCCAAACAAATTTGTACAAGAATCTCCCATAGCCCATTGTATATGACTTTGTTTGTATGATTTTGTTTTTGAAACCAAAAAACTACCGCCCTATCAGCAAAACCATGCATATTGGCGAACACCACCCTAGAAAGCATCTCTAATTTCTGAATCAAATTAAAAGGATTTTTGCTTTGTTTTAGAAAAAAAGTACATCCCATAATGAATTTTGGATTTTATTCTACTGTGGCAGCTCTTAGTAACAAGGGAAAAAACAGGAAACATTCATAATGGACAACACCTCAGAAGTAAGCATAACAACCTGGAAGTAAAAATCCTATAGTATTTGGATTTCATAAGTAAACAAGCTCTAAATTATAAGAAAATAAGAAAATTTATACAAAAAGCCCAATCAATTATGTCTATATAAATAATACAACCAGAATAGGACAAAAGGACATGAGCCCTCACTTTTGATTATAAAACCATGTCAAAGGCAGACTTCACTGCCCTTTATAATTGTTGGAATCATATTGTAGCCAATTCCTTGCGTCACTTCCACTTCACCAGCATGGTTCACCTTTCATTGGTAATAGAACATAGTAAACACATATGAACTAAAGATAGATGTTCACCAGGCTGGTTATACCAGCCAACAAGATTGCTATGCTCAACTAAGTAGTCTCTGTTAAATTAATGTTGCATGTTTCAAAACTAAGAAGTGCTGAGATGGGGACGAGAACAAGAACATAAAGAACAACGAGAAGGTACCCTTGAAACCTTCTTGATAAGCTGTACAGATTTCCCAATTGCCTCCTTCAAAAACTGAGACCACGAGGCTCACCATCCAAATTGCAGCATGCAGAGGGTCATGCCAAAAAAAAGCATGGCTGATGCCCTAGCAAAACAGGGCATGGGTAGAGATCAGTTATTTTTTCTTATTGAAATGGGGAGAGGGAGTAAAGACCATCCTCTCTAAAATATGGTATGTAATCTTCGTATATATTTACAGTTTATTAATAACTATATGGCTGATGCCCTCCCTAGCAAAACAGGGGATGGGCAGAAATCAGTTTTTTTATTGAAATGGGGAGGAGTAAAGGTCATTCTCTCTAAAAGGTGTATGTAATCTTTGTATATATTTACAGTTTATTAATAAAGCTGATTGTTTATTAATAAGGCTGACCTCTGTAAAAGGTGCTGGTTAATTTTTGCAGTCTCTGTTGTCAAGAGAGGAACCCGTCCTGCATGTGCTGGTCCACTGCCCTTAATTCTTACAGCATCTGGTGGCATTTTTTTTAAGTTGTTTGGATCTCCTTTGTGCTCCCTATTGATCTGGGCATCCTCTTTTCATTCCTGGCCAGCTACATTTCCATGTCATGTACTTTCTGGAGTTCGTTGTGTCTGAAGTATAAATGGTTGAAATCGTGGAGAAAAGAAAGACCATCCATACAGCAGCTATGAAGACCAAATCTATCACTATAAGAATTCCAAGATCCCTTCTGAACTTGCCAACTAAATCAATATATTCAGGGCTTCCTGCTAGTGGTCTTCAGATAAGTTCATTATCTTCAGAGCCAAAGGTTTGAAATTTTGAACATTTTCAAGGGGTAAGCAGGCCTAAGACTGACCTCCTGACCAATTTTGAAAAAAAAAAGTTATGTAACTTCAAAACACCTGATACACATGTTCATGCATATTGGGTGCATCGATACTTTGAACCTTGTAAAGAGCTAAATCAACAATCAATGTTTTGAAATCTACAGAAAGAGGCTGACAAACATTCAGATTATTCCTAAGAATTTGAACAGAAAAATAATACTCCTCTATACTCTTGTCGCCCTAAGGGTGGGCCTTGGTGCAATGGTTGTGTTGCTCCCTTGTGACTTGGTGACCAGGGTTCAAATCTTGGAAACGACCTCTCTGTATGTGCAGGGGTAAGGCTGCTTACATCTGTCCCTCCCCAGACCCCACATTTGTGGGAGCCTCGTGCACTAGGCTGCCCTTTTATACTCTTGTCACCCTGCAGAAAGTAGTCTTGATCTAGTGGTTATATTTGGGTTACATTGTTCTGACCCGAATACAACTAACATACTTTTTCCCACATATTCTTTGTTGTATCCAAAAACGTGACGTTTGTACTGAATTTTGTCTTCATAGTTCATACTATTCCAAAGCCACACCATTATGTGCGCATTCTCTTGAACCTATTCACTGTTCCCAGAGAACCAGCTATTGTCATATTGTAAAAAATATATTCCCTTTGGCTTTGAGATAGACTTCGTTTAGTTTAATGGAGGTCATCTTAACTGTAAAGTAAACTGAATTGAATCAATCCAGATTTTGAATATCCACTAGGATATTGTTACTTACCTGATCCCCTTACTGGTAAGCACCCAGAACATGTTGTACCTTCACAAGCTTGCTAGAACAAACTTTTGTACAGCCTCTTTCGAACATAGATTCAATTAACCACTTTAAGTACTGCATCAATCTGAAATCAGGATTAAGTGCATCCTCTAATATCTTTCATACACAGTTAACACAGGAATACCACTAAAAGGAAGCATTTGCACACTAACTTTCATATACCAAAAAGTACTAATTTTCAATTCTGATATTATACTGCTGTCATCTCTTGTACTGACTTCTACAATAGCTTCTTAAACCCTTCAATCCATCAATTTCACAAGCACCACATATGATATTCTTCTATTAATTTCCAAATAGAGGAACTTTAAAAACCCAGTCACCAAGGAGGCCGTAAACGATTTGCACTCACCCTGCTCATAGACCTGAGATCATATGAGAGAAGGCCATAAATCTGTAACCACAATCTTAGGGAAAGGAGATAGAAGTCATAGAACAGATTGCAGGTCTTAACTAGATTTACCTGCTCTGATACCATAGAAACCTGCAACCTCTAGTATAAAAGAAATGAAATGAAAAGAGAAGAGAAAAAAAAAAGAGAAAGAGAAGAGAAAGAAGAGAGAGAAATTGGTATAGAGAGGAAAAACATACACTCTACCTACACTTGGAATCTATTTACAATAAGAGCCAAACTACCCGCTGGGCAGGTAGTTCTGGAGCTTTTCTACAGAGCACAATAACTTGTGGAAGAAGATTATAGCTAAGAAGTATGGTTTAAGGAGCAATGGTTGGGATCCAGAGATCCCTCAACAATCCTACAGTTGTGGCATGTGGAAAGGTACATCGACGGTTTTCTCTCATTTCAGTAAAAAAATAAAGTTCAGGGTGAAGATGGAATCATGGAAGGAAGTTGAGATTCTGGATGGACCCACGGTCTGGTAAAAATGCCATTAAAAGAAATGTTTCCAGTCCTGTTCAATATGGATGAAAACAAATCGACTTGGGATGCTGAATCACATGTGGTAAATGATTAAAAAAAAAAGGAAGAGAAAGAGAAAAACAAAGCTCAGTTACAACGGAGAGGGGAATGGAACGAGGAGTTCTCAGACCAAGAAGATGAATTCACAGATGAAGTCTGATGCAGGCTTTAGGATAGGGTCATTTGTCTCTGGTCAGGGTCGGGCTAGTGGCCCTTATTTTTTTGGGTTTGTTATGGGTCTATGTTTTTGTTTTCTTTTGGACGATTGGGCAATGATCATGGTTGTAAGTTGTGGTTGTATTGGGCTTTTTGGGACTGGCTTTCTTGCTTTTGGTGATGTCTTATCACCTTCTGCTGTACTTCCTTGCATTATTCCAGAATCAGCACCTAAATCTGCAATCTCAGGATCTAAGATGCTGGAAATGGACACATTCCAGCATAGGAGATCCACCACTCTCACGAACTAGTCTCCACTTTACAATTAATTGAAAATGGATAAAATCCTATTACAATTCAATCCAATATAGTTTTCCCTATTAACCCCTTGTTTTGCTAGTACATCAGCCATGCCATTTTCCAACCTTTGCACCAATTGAATTTTTACTTGAATGTCCCTAGTGAGCCACTTGAACCTTCTTATTTCACATTCAGGGGATTTTTCAATTAAGTCTTTTTATAAAGGTCTAGTTGGTGAGCCACTTGAACCAAGGGAGCACTTTCCAAGCAAAGCTATATGGGGAGCTACTGCTCTATTAAAAATTGAAGAGGGGCTTGAATGCACCAGATCTGATGTGTTTGCTATGCAATAGTAAGGAAGAGACATCAAGCCATCTGTTTTTACATTACAAGTTTAGCAGTTCTTTTGGGCAGCACTTTATCAAGCCAATTAACTTACAGTGGTGATTCCCGAAGTCACTCAAAGCACTTTTAGAAGAATGCAGGTCCCAGGTATGTCCAATAAAGAAAGGTTTGCTGGTCAACCATTCCAACTGCAGTAATGTGGGCCATCCGGTATGAAAAAAACAACAGAATTTTTTAACAGAAATTAATCTCTGAAACAGGGGTGATTAATTTGGTGGTAGAGCAACTCTGGAATTGGTTGTATATACACAATGTATTTGATGAATTTTCTGCTTCTTTTTTTAGGGTGGACTTTTTTGGGGCTTCCGAAATAGAATATACATGTAAAGGACCACTTATTGTTTGATATTAATACAATATACTTTTTTTTCAAGAAAAAACATTAAAATGACTATACTGTCCTCTTTTTGGAATTATAGACTAGGAGAAAATTGCCCTGCCACCTACTCTAATATATAAAACACTACTTCCAAAAATCTGCTTGCTAATCTCAAGAAGCCAATAATAACTATCACCTGGCTATCCATGCCTAACAGAGCATTCAATGAAAAGTTCATTGACCTAGTAACAGCCCCTTCATAACATTTAGATATATGCCTTTCAACCCCTTCAGAATAGCAATATAATGAGACCACAAGAGTTGAAGACTTTTCACTTTTTTTCTTCTCCCCTTGCAATAAAGGTTCCACTTTCTTGAGACATTGTTCAACTACAGTTAGTAACAGCAACCTTAACAAAATAGTATGGAGCAGTCTAATCTCACTCCTGTGACATGGACATTTATCACCACTCCCAAGCAAATCTACAGGGATAAAATTCTCCTTATCCACATGATCCTCAACTGCCAAACACAGGGAAGAATAATGCCCAATTTAGTTCTTTGTTCTTTTCTTTTCTTTTTTTTTTCCTTCATTCAGTTCCTTTGCAATGAAATGTGGGCAACATACACAAACAGGAAATCTTTAATAATAATCACTGAATTGATACTAAAGTTTCCCCTAAACAAAATTCATGATGACTTGTTGAAAACTAGAAAAAATAATTAAATAAAATGGCTTTCTATTTTATGGAGAAGAATAACAAAACCTGAAGCTAGGGAAATTTTACCCTGAATAACACGGAGGTTACCTCTTCCCCCTTCTTTCTTTGTATTATGGTTAGGTCTTTGAACATTTTTGTTCTTTTTTTTCTCCTGTTCATTGTAGTAGAGCAAAGCATATATAATTGGTGTCTATGCAAGTCTAGAAGAACTAGATAGAATGTCTTCTTTATTTCTAAAGGTAGCAATCCAATTGGAATATCAATTTATTTTGTTATTAAGGGTTAGCTTTCATATAACCACATTAAGGCAGTAGCAGTACCATAGGTGCAATATACCTAAAATAATTAAGTTCCATGAGGTTGATTTAGACTGGGAGATGAACTTGTTTAAGAAACTGGATGAACCTGGTAAATATAGACACCCAAATATCAACTAGCTGATCAACCTAATGTAATGAAAAACCTAAAAAAAATAAGCACTGCAAAAATAGAAAGATATATTCAAGTTGATATGGATTCAAATTTCATTAATTAATTTCCTCATAGATGAATACATAATCTCCACTTAATAATGGAGTTAAATACATTTACCCTCTTTAATTAGATACAAGAAAAAGATGTTGTTTTATAGAAAAATAAATAAAAAACGGTTTTCAGAGCTTTCGACCATTTCCTAACTATCAAATTTCATTCATGCTATCTTCTTTTTGAGATGCCTTTGGGTGTCCAAGAATTGATATTGAAATTTGGTACCAACATTACAGCAGCTTTTGCATCCTCCCAAACACAACATAGATGAAAGGAATAAGAGAGAAACATCTTGCTCCATGTTCGTTGCACTATAAACCATACATATCAAGGCTCCATTTGCTTCAATGTAAAGCATGTGGAAATTTTATGTAAAGGGGCAGAAATAATAATTGAAATATTTCAGTCAGAAAAATTATACATTCATTTCACAGACAAACAAAGATGTTTGCTTCAATACCAAAAGAAAAAAGTTTAGCCATGGTAAATTGTTGATCTGTTGAATACAGAACAGGTGGCAAATTGTTAGCCTCATGCCACAATAAAGTCATTTGCAAATTTTAAGTGTTGGTATAAAGCCATCAATTCAGCCATTAATAACATTCAATTTCTCACATTACCCAAAAAACTGCCAAGGATGTGCTCTTCATGTCTCTTGAAAATAATGGGGCCAAACTTAACAGTCTTGTTTAGCGCACATCAATAAATGAAGTACAATCAATGTCCTGGAGAGTGATTCTACCCAAGAATAAATCACTTACATGGTCAGAACAAAGTGGGAGACACTTCTTGTTCAAGCTTTCATGAATAGCTCCCATTCTTGGAACCCATTTTTCTTCATTTAATGGATTCACATTCAAGCGGTTTTGTAGTAACCGAATACGATAAATAACAACATCCATTCTATCACAAAAATGAGCTATACAAGAACATGCAAACTGCTCATCAGAAACCAATCTGATCAAGGCCATGGATAGAACACCATCTACAGGTTTTGGATCTGAAAGATTTTTATCACCCATCATTTTAATCTCCCTTTCTGTGGGAAAGTAGATTTCTTCCATGCCATTTGCATCAGATATTTTCAAATCTTTACTATAATGCTTAATGGCCTCTCGTTTGGTGGATTCATGCTTTTCTGCTAGTGTTAATAAACAAGAAAACCTTAAGTGATAACTTACAACTGTTTTCACCATTTTGAAATTACGGCAACAGCAAAAGAAATCAAGCCACCTCTGTCCTATGCCAGCATACCACTTGATAATATCAGTATCATCCAAAGGGATAAGCAACTTGATTGGTCTTGGACGCCCCATAGAATTTGTAAATCCAGCCATTTTAACAGCTTTTCTAACTAGGTGCATGGGTGCAGCAACTTTCATACACAATTTTGTCAAATCTTCCACCGTACTCTCTGAGTACTTTTTCATCTCTTTTTCTTCTACATGTTGTTTTTCTTCCTCTAAAGCTTTTCTGATTTTGACTGGACTCAAGTACTTGTCAACTTGCATTTGGAATTGGTCATAAGCATCCACAAGGTCATGGGGCAATTGATCCCTAATGGATTTTAAATAGAAAAAATCACCTGCAGAAAGTAGTCGGTGCCAATTCTGACGCTCCTCCAAAGACCCAAGGAACTCTTGTACCACTTCCTCTCCCCAAGCTCTGAAGATATCTCTGACCTCTGTCTCAATATGAAAATCAAACTTGAAACCATTAGACTGCTTCAACTTCTTGAAGACATGATTTAAAATTTTCAACCCAAGTTTCTTCCTATTGGTCTCTCTAGCATTTCTCAATTCCAAGGCTTTTGCCTCTTTCTGTTTAAGGTACTTCTTCCGAGCTCTAATTGCTTTTTCTGACATGGGGGGATGCAAAACCGAAGGAAGAACTGCCTGAAGCTCCACCCCTAGAAAATCAATCTTCTCTGAGACAGCACTGTGGATTACAGTATTTAATTTATCAACCTTTAGCTCCAATTTCCCTTCCAAAAACTTCACAATCTGATTCTTCAAATCCATAGTCAGCATTTTTGAGCCAGACGTTATAACCAGTATTTCATCCAAATACCTAATTGCATAAACCCTTATATGTTTACGGAAAACATTAGATGAAGATAAAAGTTCATTAGAATCAAGTTTTGGATTTTCCTCATCCATCCTGAGACGGATATCTTGGATTTCTTTATCAAGACCATTGAAGAAAACATTAATGAGAATGGCACTTAAGGCACTTTCTTGAGGAAAACCTCTTCCCATAGAACAACCACCAAATTCAATTCGTAAAACTTCAGACTCAAGCAACCTCTTAATAAGATTAGTCAATAGTTTATCTTCTATTTTTTCTTCCATAATCAAACTCAGTTTTCGAAAATGGTGATCACAAAACATGTGCGGACTAAACCTAATCCTAAACCACCAACTGGGGTTTTCTACAGAACTCTTAAGATACCTAATTGCAGTGTGCCTCCCCATACCCACACGCCCTCCATAAGCAAAGGTTGCGAAACGCTTGTCATAAACAACCTCCAAAACCATCCGAACTGCTTCAACAACCACTTTCAGATTCAGGTTTGGAAGAACCAAGGACTCACCTTTCTTTCTTGATGGCAACACCGTAATGCAACAAGATTCGACATCAAATCGTTCTTCTCTAAGTTCACGAGCCATTTCTTTGACCGAGAACCTCTTTGAGACCGAGTCAATAAGAGAAGACGAATCGGAGGAAGAAGTTCCACCATGATTCTTCGCCCTAAGGTTTTCGCAAGCAGTGAGAAGTACACTGGGAGTGGATATAACGTTTTTTACGAGGTTATAGAATTTTCCATGACTATACTGCTGGAGAATCAGGGTTTCAAGTTGGGTTCTGTTAATGGGTTTCCAATGTTCTGATAATAACGCAGGCGAATTAGAGCAACCGGTGAGTGAATGAAATCTATGGTGGATGAGATGATTTATCCGAGCTTCAACAGCGTCAAAATATAGGAGAAAAACTCTCATGACGAAGAACTGAAATTGTAAGCTCAATGTTCACCCATAAAAACCTTGTTAGTCGATGCGACGGGCAACGATCACTAACCACTGCCGTCCATAGCATGGAGGCGCGGAATCGAACCTGCGTATCTGCGGATTTTTATGGGAAGCAGAAGCTCAGTGCACGTCACGTGCAACCTGCTGACCTCAGAAGTCAGAACGCTGCTCACAAAACAATGTACCTGTATCCTGTGCATGCCCACAACAACTCTGCCCACCAGATCTGACAACTACGGATTGGAAATATCTCCCTTGGGAGATGTTCCCAATACATGGTGGTGGTGCTATGTGGGTATGAATGTGGGAATAATCTGTGGGTAGCTAAATTCCCTCATATGTGTGGTTGCAATGATATATGGGTAGGTGGGCAAGAGATCTGGATTTAGCACTTGTAGCAAAAGCTCCCCTTTGCATCTGCTACCCACAACACCAAGTCATGTATTAAGAATATTCCCTATGAATGAAAAGGGAAATATTCCTAATGCACAGTTGTTATATCCCGTGTGTGGCAGATCCAAATTCAGGCCTTACTCATTTTAGTGCAAAGAGGGAGTAAGTTGGTGGATCTCGTAGAATTGAAATAAAACTGTATTCAGCCGCCATTATAATAGGGCCTGCGGAAAACAATTTTCCCTCTTAGCTAACCAATACTTTTGACTTTCCCACACACTGTCGAAAACTCAAGACACCCATGCCTTGTCCCTTATATACTTGGTAACTAGTCAGGACCCATGCAATGTATGGGCTTTAAGCAAAATTAAGGATGAAGCTCAATGACATTTCCAATTAAGTTGTGTTCATCTAAGTCTAATTCAAGTATTATTTTTTGGGTTATGTCTAGTTTATCCAATCATAATATAAGTCACTCTTTAGTCATAGTGGCCAATTGTCTATTCTCTAGATAAATTTGTATTTGTTTGTACCTTTAACATTTTTTTATTAATTTTTATTGGTTTATTATTATTTTTGTATTATTTTAAGATAAAATTATAAAAAAACATCTAAATAGTAATTCTATAAACCACCTTTGTGTTTTTACCCTAACAATGGCCTCCCCAATAATTTTGAAAAAAAAAGTGCAAATACTTCCTTTCCCTTGGCTTGTCAATAATAAAGACATTGAAGCTACCAAAATACCCTTATCATTGTTAATGCATTATCATACATAATTTAAAATTTCACCTTTACCCTCAACTAATTCATTTTGCCACACAACATTCAAAAAATAATTCTCTTTACTCTTCTTGGACAAAGTAGGGCAAAGGGGGTGAAGTGAAGTAAAACTAATGCATTAAATCAACATTTTTTTGGAATGATGACTAAAGGAATGTATTTGCACTTTTTTTTCAAAACAATAGGGGAAGTATTTGTTAAGGTCAAAACACTAGGAGTTTAATAGGATTTTTGAAACACCCAATAATGTTTTTCTAATTCTTTTATTTTTAAATTGATTTTAAAATAGTCAAACTATATTTAAAATTGATATTTTTACATTTATTTTTGAAATTAATAAAAATTTAATTTAATTTAAGTATATTATTTTTTTATTAAAACTAAATTCCGTATGAAATTTAATTAACTATATTACGTTTTTATTTTTTAGTAGAACTTAAGATGGTTTTAAATTAGTAAAAACTAATTATAAAACTAATAATTATTAGATAATTTTGTATTAGTTTTATAGTAATTTTAATTGATATTTTTTTTAATTTATCATATTTATTTTATTAATTAAATTCTTTTTATATTAATAAAAATATTTTTATCAATAACAATAATTAATATTTATTTTTTATTTTATTTAAGTAACTTACTAAATTATTTTTATTATGGCTAATTAATTTTTATTATTTTTAAATTGGAACATAAATGGATTTATAATTTTAAATGGAAGTAGGTTATTTAGCACAACAATATATCATTAAATATCTCAATTTCAATATAATTAATATTTACTAATAATTACAATTTAATGTAAATATATCTAATATATATATAAAACTATAATTAAATTGAAATGGATATAAATATGGATAAAATTAATGAATTTTGTGAAATTTAATGGAGTAATGGAGATGAGAGAGAATTAGTGGCATTAGTTATTAAAGAAGATAGTTAATGGCATAATTAATGAGGAGATATTATTAAAAGAGTTAATGGGAAATAGTGGGGAGAGAAAGAGAGAGAGAGAGAGAAAGAGAGAGAGAGAGAGAGAGAGAGAGATAATGAGGAGTGGTAAAAGCCTTAAAGGTGATTGGTTTGGTTTTCAAACCGTCATTGACTCGGATGGTTGGACCGTTTAGCCCATAATTGACCCTTAACCTGTATCTTGGCCAAAAACTATTGACTTAGTCAACGACCCACTGACTTATATCTTGGCCCTTAACCTGTATCTTGGCTAAAAACTGTAGACTTAGCGAACAACCCATTGACTTGGGTGGTCGAACTGTCAACCCAAACAACGGTTTTTGATCATTTTTTATTTTTATTATTTTTATTTTTTAATTAGAATGGATTGTTTGTTTGAACTGAGCAGTTGAACCACTAACCCAAAAACCTGTGGCTAAAGCGGTTCCAGTTTCCCGGTTAGTTTTAAAACATTGGTGATTGGGCACTACTTGAGTTATTTTGTTCAATTTTTAAATTAAGAAATTCAAAAAAAAATAAATGACTTTGAGAAAAAACCATAAAATAGGAAAGTGCCAGCTTGACACATTCCGTTTTAATATGTAGATATAGATAGATTTATTATTCAAACTAATACTATATCTCTTTTTAAATACCCTAACAACATTTCCCTAGCATCATAATCCAACCCAAAATATATAGTTACATGCAAGTGCAAAATTAACAAGGATATAATGAGAGCACACGTGTATGAACTGAGTTCCATAACCAATTACAAATGAACCACGCTAATGTTATATACATATGACGTCTATTTATGTAATTTAAACAATTTGGAAAAACTATGATGTTGGGAAGACATGATAAAAAATTCACATGAATTTTGATTAATACCACATATTGATTAACACATTTATGATATTGGCTGATTCATCACAAGTTTTTGACATATCATATCTTATACATTATACATTATACATTTTTTATTTAAAAAAATATATTCAAACAAAAACATCCATCACAATAATTATGACACAATCCAGACGAGTTCACATCTCCGCCCCACAATGTCCCACAGCACATCTCTGCCATATATTGGGAATATCTCCTGATGATAGTATCATATACGATGATAGTACTATGATAGTTCCCAATACACGGCGGGGATAGTACTATGGGACATTGTGGGGTGGCTCCCTTATAGGGTGGAGATTTGAACTCGACCTGGACTAGACCAACACTAAAACAAAGAAAAGAGATCAACCAATCCAAATTTAATACCACCAAATGCAGGAGTACACTTATCCATGACCTAATGCATGAGCCAACCAAAACGGAGGCCATCCAAGAGCCTCACTAGATTCATAGATACCTTTCTCAGCTACTATGTGGGTAATTGTTTACATATTACAATACTGGGGGTCGTTTGACAAGTCTTTTTGAGAAGATCTGACAGTCAAAAGATGCATTAAGCTTTTATATGAAGATTTGAGCAGTTTGAAACTAGTTTAACTACTGATGTCTTTCCGTGCATATTTTTTATGTCTTTTCGCGCAATAAAATAGGTTTCTTATGTCTCTTCAACTCACCGACTTCTGGTGGTTAGATTTCTTACAAACCAAACAGAAAAAGACCACGGCACGGGTCTATCCAACTTATAAACAGGCGAAAAAACTGCATGGAAAAACACACCACACGGGCTTGATTTATCCCTTTGCCCCATACAACTTTAGGAGTTACTAGTGTTAATTGCACGTGTGGACGTAAAAATGAAACCAATATATAATTATGAAGATAGTAAATATGTGATTTAACTTGTATGACGTGCACAGGAATTAAATCAAGTATCCCCTTTATAGATTATATAAATATAGATATATAAATTCATTCAAGCAGAAATAGCAATACAGACAATTAGGACTACAACCACCATTAAAAACTCTATCCAGACATTGAGAATATCCCTGTATGTTATCATCGATAGGAGATGTTCCACTGTACAGCTGTAATGTCTTATGGTTAGGTGTGGGTAGATCCCGATTGTCATTAAAGAGCTCTCTACTTACAGAGACTTAACACCCGGACTCGCCTTGTATTATTTCAAGTCACAGTTAATATATATATGACATGTTATTTCACATAATTCTTCATTGGTCTTTTTAAATAAAAAATATTCATTGCAATTATTCTTTTACCCTACACTCATGGTAATGTATCGTGTATACAAAGTTTTAAAACGGCCTAAATTGTTTTTTTTTTTTTCAAATATTTAGTTAAACATTTCTCAAATGAGGTGTTATATATCTATACTACTAATAAAAGAGTGAATTGTCTCATTTTCTTGACTTTTTATTAAACATTTTTATTCTTTATCTAAGCAACATACAACGGGCATAAAAAATGGTATATATATATATATCTTTTACTCTCACTCCAAAAACTGCCCACTTATAATAATTAATAAACTACCCACTTAAACTATTCAAAAAATGTACACTTATAACAGTTAAGAAACTGCTCACTTATAAATGTTTAAAAAATGTCCATAAATTATAAATTATAAGTAGTTTTGTATTGGAGATACTGTCACATGCAAATGCACATACATATTTACTAATTAATAATAAAATTACCAAAAAAGACATGAATATATTAAAACTTTCTTTTGAATCTCTTAAAAAATTGCTTTCAAGGGTAAAACAAGAGGGAATGGAAGCATGTAGAATACTTAAATTCCAGGAGATGGGCTTGCTTTTATTTTTGATGAATAGCCACAATGGCCAAGTACAGACATATATAAAAGGGAATGAGAAGAAACAATATAAATATATGAGTCTTTCTACTACCACACTTAGGCCAGGATCTTTTGGCTGACGGTTCTGAGAGCTTCGTTGGCTATAATTCTATACATGTGCTCTGTGGGATGAACAGAATCCCAGAAGATATATTTGCTTGGATCCTTACATGTGCTCATTCCTCTACATGTCTCACCAACTTCAATCGTCCCCGACCCACAGCACCCTTTGGAAGTCTCAGTGAAGCCTACTCCAATTCATGAACATAAACCAACATCATTCTTCAAGGAATATAATTAAAATGCACAAGATGTTACAAGCTGATGATTTCTAATCCAAATTGAATGTATACTCACCATATCTTGTTGGGTTGCTCATGGTGCGCTCAAAGATAGCATAGGTATCTACATATGCAGTCTTCACCCCAAGCGACGTCCCTATGTCAGTCAGTAAGTTTCTTACCTTGGAATTGAATGAGAAGGATGCTTTGTTGTAACTATCGGCACAGCCTGTTGTACCCGTTAATGTCTTGACAAGTGGCATACATCCCAGTGGAGGGACCCCCACAAGGACAAACTGCATGGCACCTAGCCTGTGCAATGTCTGCCATTTAAACAAGAGTCAGTATTATGGAAAGTTGATGAGAAAAGGAGGGGGCTAGATTGAATTTGAATCGCAGATAGGGACTAGGGAGAGATCATTCACAAGTGCAAGCTCTATGGGCTGTAATGGGCTGATCTTCCAGGCCCACTGAAACATTATCACAGCCAAGCCTTATCTGGCATAGTCCAGAAAAACCATGGGTTTGTTTTATATTTGTATGGCTTTTTCTACATGCATTGAAGAAGTGGGGCATCCGTTTTATATAGTAAGAAGCATTGAGAAGCAAAATGATGCAAAAATGTCCCAATCTGCTTCAATCAAGAGTTACCATCAAATGGGCATATATCCCTTCAAGCCTTGGCTGCTAGACAATTTTTTGTTGCCTCAATATTCAAGCCTGAGTAATAAGAGTGTTTGTGGTTTGCTCAGTTGAGCACACTCATTCTATCGTCACTCGGTCATTATATAAACAAGCAGTTATAGGTGTAATTAGGGGTGCAAATTGGACCGGGTTAGATCAGGTTGCGCTCAGCTAAAACCCAATTTGAACCATGACGTTTTTTTGGCTTGAGTGCTATTAGGCTGGGCTCGGGTTGGGTTTGGGTTAATCCTTTTTTTTTCAAATTTTACTGTTTTGTTGAAGTGTTTAGGTCAATTCAGTTTTAAGGACATAGTCATCATCATGCTTTAGGGAAAAATTGCATTTAAACCTCAAATTCTTGATCTCCTTTAATAAAAGATTTTCCTTTTACCAAAAAAAAACAAAAATTTAAAATTCTTGACATACTTACCGGTGCAAGTCAGTTACCCAATTTAAAGATGGGAAATCTTCACTTACCCCAACCTAACAAATTTTAACTTCACCTTATATTTGGGAACAGTGGCAGTAGGGTCTATTAATATTTTAACAAAATCCCGACCTTTGCCCAAATTGCACCCTTAATATACATAACATACATAAACACTTGCTTACATATGAATTATATAAGTAATCACATTAATGCATGTTTGAATAATATTTATAGATATAAATATTAAGTTAGATTCATACTTTTCATTCCTGACCTAACCCAAACTTCAACTAGACTTCTTTTGGGTTGGGTTTGAGCTAATCCGGCTCAAGTTTCAGCCATTGGTGTAATGGGCTCTTAATGCTATGTTTGGTTTGAAGGAAAAGGTAGGGAAGGGAAGGGAAAGTCAGGGAAGCTTATATAAGGTTTGTAAAGGTTTTACTAAATAGTCATTTTGGAGCTATCTTATCGCTACTTGTTGGATATCACAGATATCTAGGAAAAAGTTTTGCTCATTAAGGCTGTTTTTGGTTGCAGTGCAATTTTATTTGCACTAGTATAAATGCATGGGAGTGCAAATGAAAAGAATGCAAATCCTGGTTTAATTTTATTTTAAGTTTTATTTTATTCTGTTTCAGGTCTTAATTTATTTCACCTGTATTGTAATTAGACCTGTTCATGGGCCAGGTAGCCCGACGGCCCGGCCCGGCCCGGCCCGCACCCCAGCCGGGCTTGGTCATATAATTAGGCCCGCGGGCCTGACCTCGGGCTTAACACAGTAAGCCCGACTGTGTTTCGGGCCGGGCTCGGGATTTGTCAAAAAAGCCCGGCCCGAGCTCAGCCCGGCCCGACTCAATATTATATATTTTATAAAATATATAATATGTATTTTATATATTATATAAAATATATAAATAATATAATATTTATTAAAATATATATATTTATAATTTAATATATATATATATATATTATTCTTTTCTTTATAATTTCAATCTATCTCTCTCTTTATTCATCTGCTTCAACATTAATAATAATAATAATAATATAGGCTAAATTTCGGGCCCGGGCCCAGGCTCGGGCTTCGGGCTTTTTATGAGGGCTGGGCTTGGGCCCAAATTGTAGGCCCGATGGTCGGGCCGGGCTCGGGCTCGGGCCTTAAAAATATTTGTTAATACACAGTAAAAGCCCGGCCCGAGCCCGGCCCGGCCCAGCCCATGAACAGGTCTAATTGTAATCAAACAAAATAAGGTAAATTTTGAACTAAAAGCAAATCATAATTTGCACTGAAATCATTTTCACTACCATGATCTGCATCAGTGCAAATGATTTTGCATTATAACCAAATACAGCCTTAGGCTCAGTTTGGAAGGAATACAAATACAAATTTGTAGTGTAAAAACTTCTATTTTGTATTATTTTGTATGTATTTGTGTTATACATATTTTTATTTGTACTCCTTCCAAACTGAGCCTTGAAAAGAATACAAATACAAATATGTAGAGTGCAAAAACCTTGTATACATATTTATATTTGTACCCCTTCCAAATTGAGCCTTAATTTTTTTTTTTTTTATTGCAAGTGTCCTTTAAAATACGCTATAGATAGATGGACACTTAACCAGCATTATATTAAACGTTTGAGTTTTTTTCTCAAACTGATTGCATGCCCTTTGGTAAAACTTTAAAAACACTTGCGTCCTAAATATAAGGAGCCAAAGATAAAATCTAAAGAAGTAATGTTTGGTGAATAACATATATAGAGACAAAGGTGGGTATCATCAATTAAGTCACTTGATTGGCTTTTATCTCAAGCCTTTTTTTGTGGCTTAGGCCTAGTTATCTTGTTTAATTTTCATTTGAAGCTTTTTATACAAGAAAGAAACCTTTGTTTTTGTCCCTTTTTTTATTCAGGCTCAATTTGGGAAGAATAAAATATAAATATAAATATATAGAGTGTAAAACCTTGTATTTTATATGTATTTGCAGTATGCATATTTGTATTTATATTCTTTTCAAATAGAGCCTCAATCTCACATACCTCTTATACAGTTATACCATCATGCAATATTTAATTTGATAAAAAATCTGAGAACCTCCATTAACTTTTTATGCCCCCTTATTTTTTATCAAACCAAACATAGCCTTAGGTTGTTTCTTCAAATCAGCCTTGAAAGAAAAGAAAGAAAAAGGAGATAACAAAGAATGAGAGCAACCTTAATGTCATTAGTAATGCATGTGGCAAGGTAATTCAGGTATCCTTCCAAACTATATTGCTTTGGGCGAGTTGGTTCCAAGAAGTAATTCTGAACGAAGTCATTCGTGCCCATACTCAATATATAGATTGCATGTTGAATGATTTCTTCTGCTTTCTTCTCTCCAACCAACCTTCCAAGATGTAGCTTGTAATGCATAAAATATTTTATTTGCCTTGAGAACGACAACACATTCTGCCACATCAAATATGAAATGAAAGATAATGAATTGTTGAGCATGTGGTTTGCAAAGAAACAATTAATTGTGTTTATAAGAGTACACGATTTGCATGGTTCAGGTTCGAACCAGATCAGCCAACGATATAATTAATTAATTATTTTATATATATAGAGAGAGAGAGGATTGTTTCTAAGTCACAATGCCTTGGTACTCAGTGGCAATTATGTCTAGCTATATGACTTAGGCTATGTTTGGGAATGTTTATGTTAAAAATAAGTGCTTATTGAATAAATTTATTTGCATTTGGCACCCAGTTTTTTCAAGTTCTTATTTTAAAAAATAAGCACTTATTTCATATTTTGGTGGTATTTTTCTCCAAGGCATTGTGACTCTTTTGTCCTTTATTTTCTTTCAAATTTTCAAAATACTCAATCCAAAGCAAATGAATAAAAGTACTTTGATAGAAGTGCTTTTATAAAAATATTTTTACAAAAGTGCTTTTATAGAAATACTTCCATAAAAGTACTTTTATAAAAATATTTCCATAAAAGTATTTTTATAAAAGTGCTTTCGTAAAAGTACTTTCATAAAAGTGTGTTCATATAAAAGTACTTTTGTAAAAGTGTTTTCATATAAAAGTACTTTCATAAAAGTGTTTTTGTAAAAATGTTTTCATATAAAAGTACTTTTATAAATGTGCTTTCGTAAAAGTTATTTCCTAAAAGTATTTTTATAAAAGTGCTTTTGTAAAAGTAATTTTATGACTAGTGAAGGGTATAATTGGTATTCTAAAAATTTACTGAGGACAATTCTAGGAGAACAAATATGAATAAGTGCTTATTATATGAACACTTAAAAAAACTGGAAATTTAGGTTTAAAAAATAAACACTTATTTCGGACTTATTTCCCAAATACGAATAAGTGCTTAATGGTGTGATCCTGCCCAAATAAACATGGCCTTAGTTCTAATTATATATGACTAGTGAAGTTTCCTGCTGGTTGAAGGCCTAAATGGGGTTTGGAATGAGAGAGAAAGGGGGGGAGCATTCATTTAAAGCTGAAGTGGCTGAAATTACAGACTTATCTTTTATTTTTAATGGATAACATAATTAAATAATAAAATACTCAAAGTCAAATTAATAAATCTAATTTCATTTTCATCCATTAAGGAGACCACGGTTGGCTTCAAAGAAATAAAAATTAAAGACCATACAACCTCCTTAATGACTTGACTTAGGGAAAGCAATAAATTCTTAAGTTCAGTCGTATTCAAACGCCCCTTAGTCCCTTACACATTACGATATTAGAAGAGACATGACTTGGCCCATTGGCCCATATAACCATGTTGTAAATTTAGGAGGTATTTACTTTAGTCCCAACTAAAAGGCACAGAAGTTCGATTCATTATGGAGCCCTCAACATTTTAGGGACGCAGGTTGCATTGTTACTAAGGGTGTCAATGGAGCGGTTTTGGATGGAACCTCGTCCAGTTTAAAATCAATTTGGATAGATTGAATGGATCAACAAGACATATTGGATTGAACTAATTCGGTCCAAAATATTTATTAGATTAGACTGAACCTAGTCCATTTGTAACAAATTTATATTGGATTGGGTTGGATTAAGCCAATATCTGATCCATTGATATATGATAAGAATATATGCGTCAATAGACCGGGTGGGTTGAAACTAAATTAAAATGAAGTTGAACAGATTGGATGGTCCAGACATTGAATTGTATCGGTCCAAATTAGTCCAAAACATTCATTAGATTGGATTGGACCTGATCCATTTATAATGGACTCACATTGGACTGGATCAGATTGGACCAAATCCAATCCAATTGACACCCCTAATTGTTACAACTTATACTTGGGCTATATCTGGTTACAGAGAAATAGCCCTCAACATTTCATGGGAGGGAAATAAGGAATGCCAAATGTGGGTTTCCCTCATATGCTTTCCTTCATTTCCCTACCTTTTCCTTCAAATCAAACATAGCCAAAAATTTTGTCTGTTTAGAGCTAATGAAAGACAAACACTTTTTTGGACTCGAGTTGCACCTCTAAGGCTGTATTTGACGTTTTTTTACAGTTAAAAACTCAATGTTCATAGGACATTTTAATAGCAAAAGAGAGATAAATCCTTAAAATAAAGAATGGCAAATGCAGCTAAGTGTTAAATAGTGCATATGCTGATGAATCATCACTTTTTTAGATGATGATTCAGTGTCAAAGGATGACATTATGTAGATGGCGTGACCCAGTGCTATGTATTCATCACCCATTGACCCAATTGGGGCCAAGGAGTCATTGACACACCATGGCTCTGCATGAGAGGTAGAAAGTGGGGGATTACATACCGAGAAGTTGGCTGTGAGATAATCGTAACCAGAACCAGCCGATGCAAAACTGACTCCATGTAAAAGGTTTTCTTGAGTCAAATGCCGGTCCAGAAAGCCTGAAATTATCTTTGTATGACCTAATGCCTCAGCTGCAAAAGAGGAATTACATAAGATGATCATCAATCACTTTTTCATACCCTTTATTCATAACATGGCAATTGGCATCCATTATTTTCCTTAATTAGTTTGTTTACCGTGTAAATTTCATTTGCACTGGTGTAAATGTATGAGCTAGAGTGCAAATGGGTTTGAGTATAAATTCTAGTTTACTTTTGCTTCATATTTAATTTGACTGTCTTATTTGGTTTTTGTTGTGTCTTATTTGTTTTTTAGAAATAAAATATAAAGTAAAATGATGTGATTCCTTTGACATGAAGGAAGAGTAATGCTACTTATTTAAGAGAAATACTATAGGAAGAAAAATAATGTGATACCCACTTTATATGAGATAAAATGTAGGAAGTTGATGCAAATTTTGTATCAAATATAGTAAAAAATGGATGCAAATTTGAATCAGGTGTAAAATTTGCATTACAAACAAATAGACCTTAAAGAAGTATTGGAAATTGTTCTTATTTTGTTAAATGGAAACAATTCTCCCACTCTTACGATGGAAGACACGAGAATACTGGCTACAAGAAATTAAAGTAGGTTTATAAATCTTGAATGTGGGAATCTTTGTAATTGGCTGGTAGGTGTTGAGAAAATAGGTCAATTGGAAGAACTTTATAAATGTTTTATATTATTAATTATATATTCCAGCACAAACCACCCCATCATCCTTAGGATGTTTTTGATTTTATAGAAAATAAGAGAGAAACATAAAGTTGAGAGGAAGTTCTTGTGGCTCTATTTATTGCAGTACGAATTTGAACCAAATACAAATTTTGTATCCTAAAAATTGATGAAAAATTTTTGCATCACCTTTACCTGAATTATATGCATATAGTTATTTTGTATCCCAAATAACTCTATGCATATCTTCATTTTCTTAAGGTAAAATTCCTCATCAATATCTTGTACTTTAGGGGTTGTGTCAAGTCAGTCCCTGAACTTCAAAATGTGTCTTTACATTACCCTAAACCTTCAAATTGTGTCTAATAAGTCCCTATTTGTTAATAGACGTTAATTGATAAGTGAAATGACAGAAATACCCTTCAAATGTCATCTAATTTTTTTTATTTGCCATTTCCACATAAATCAATTCAAGAGCTAGGCAGTTTGAAATGGTAGCGCTTCATATGTGGTGATTGTGGTGGAGAATCGTCGCCTTCATTAATGTTGAGTTCCTATAGTCGTCTTTTGCATGTCCGGAGAGCAAGAGCTTCAATTGATCTGTGTCCAATTTCATAATCCTTCTTCCCCTTTCCTTCTTTTAACACTTGGACAAATTGGGTAAAATTATCAAAAAAATATCATAAAGGACAATCTTATTATTTTGAAATTATTTAATGTGCACCTGATGTCACATGACAATGTTGACTAACAGTCAACTAACGGCAGGGACCTATTAGACACAATTTAAAAGTTTAAGGTATTGCAAACTGATAAAGAATTTTCCCTTTTCTTAATTTCACTAGTAAAAGGGCATGTGTTATATGAAGATAATTAATATTATATAATGAAACTTAACTTTTATGGCATGCATTAAACCAAAACAAATATCCACTTTATATGGTATAGAGAGACAGCATGGGGAGCACTTCATTTTACTTCCACTTTAGGTACTTCTCACAAACAAATCATAATAAACGAGAATTTATACTCATCCTATTTGCACTTTCATGCACGGGAACCGATGCAAAAGAAATTTCCACCGCAAACAATGAGCTTGAAGAGTTTTGTTTCTCTGGAATTATGATTCTGTGAAGCCAAACACAACATTGGTGAATCAATCTTGAGTGCCAGTTTGCATAGTATGCCCATTGAAGACAAAACATGCAAGAATAAAGTAAAATAAAAGAAAAAAAAAGGATATGATATACACAATACATACCAATGAAATCTGTGGCAAGTCTTCCATTGCAAAACCTTCCGGTAGGCCGAGAATCAAAGAAATCCTTCCCATAGGGAGGGAAATTGCTCTTCAAGGTGGTGGCCAGAAAGTTGTTATTTCCAGGATCGACGCTCGAATCACCGAAAACCAAGATACAAGTCATGTTTTTTCGATTTATCAAATGTCTCAATTGGCCAATATTGATAGCTTGTAGACATTTGGGCATCGAAAATAATATAGATATCATCATTACCACCACCACTATCACCTTCACCATTGTCATTTTTTAAATCTTCTGAGCACACACCAATACTGCCTAAAAAAGCTAAGGCCTCTCGGACTGAGCTGGTGTGACAATGGTGTATGAGCACATGCATTCCTTTATATAGACCTGATTGCAGCTCTGTTGAATGAAAAAGGAGGTCGATCGGCGCTTGCCAGTCGTTATCCTACCAAGAGGATTTAATATCGTGGGGAAGTTAGGAGTTATGTAGGGGCGTATAAAGATAGCTGCTTGTCTACCTTGTATTATATATTGAAGGCATTTTGATTTGATTAGGTTTACTGTTGCATAATGAATTAATGACAGAAAAAGTAGGTTGGCTACAAGTGCATGACAACCAAGAAGAGAAATCATTCCAATTTGACACCCCCAGTATAATCTTTATCTTTACCGGGGTTTGAGGGAAGGAGAGAGGTGATAAGTGAGTAGAAGGGAGAGGAGAGAAAATAAATGCAGAGAGAGAAGCCAAAGCAAGTATATATACGCCATTGTGACAGGCAAATCAATTGGTAGGTGGTGAGTGTGGATGTCGTTATTGATTGATATGTAGCAACGATAGTATTAAATGGGTCACCCGCGGGATTGACCATCACCAACTACCTCCCTTGAAAGCTTTTGCCCAATTAATGCCCACACTTTTCTCATTGGATCGATTCTATTCTATTGGCATGCATGGGATATATACAAAGGAAGAAAGGTTGTCATATAGTTTAAGGTGACATCTAACATCTATATATAATTTAATTATAGAAAAGTGACCACTGTAATGCATGGATTGGTAATAAGAATGCCTCATGGAATCAGATTCAGTTTCCAGATAAAATAAATAAATAAATAAAGGATACTGAAATGGTTGTGGGCAAGCTTAAATAGAATTAGCCTCATGCGTGATTATTTTATTTTTTAAAAAATAAAAAATATATAATTTATAAGAACCATATAGGAGTTGCAACTTTCAACAACCAACAAAATTTTAGTTCAAAATTCGAATACGAAAAGTTTTAGCCTCTGGATGCTGCCGCCTTACTGAATCCATATTCAGATTTGAGTGGATTCATCGTGGGCATATTTCCATTTAGTCCATGAGCGGTTTATGTAAATAATAATAGAAAAACTCAGCCAACAACCGAATGATTCATCCAATTGAATCATTGAAACATTTGACTCAATTAGTGGGTCACATGCTAGAAAATAATTCATTTTTTTGTATGTATAGTGATTTCCATCATTAATAATAATAGTTTTTAATTATTTATTATTTCTTGTAATATGATAAATATATAATAGTTTTTAATTATTTACTTTTATATTTTTATATGATTCACGATGTCATAGGCCCATATCGTTGAACCATGAACCCACCACAAGCCAAGACAGTTAAATTGGTTGCATTGATCCAATCCTTTTTCAATACAAAATATAGATTAATGCTATGATAATTATTTACTTGAATTGATTCTTTTAGTGTATGTGTTATTGGAATTTGAAAAATATGGAATAGACATATTTGATGAACCCTTGTTTTATTTTTATTAAATTTTATACTTGTTTTTGTTAAATCAAATGCATATAATGTTTTGGATTAATTAAATTTGGATAATTAATATTTTTATAATCTAATATACAGAATATTTTGGTTGGGAATGAAGTAGCCCAATTAATTGATTTATTCATTTTAATGTTATTAGACATCTAATCTTATATCATTTTCATATTTTATTTTTAAATAAACTTTCAAATATAGTAAATGGAATATTGAATCATATTAATGTTAAATTAAATAAGCATATATTAATTATTAGACATTTTAGTTAGTGATAATTGAATTATTAAAGTCTTTTGAAATTAATGAAAATTAAGTTCATATTGTCTCTTTGCTACTTTTATCTTTTAAATCACGAAAGAAAAGAAAAGAAAAAAAAAAAGAGAGAAAATTTTCAGGGGTCACAAAGCATAAAAGACTATCGATGTAGATTGTTCCCTTTATATGACTATTTATCAAGTATCCCTTCATTTCCCTACATTTTCTTTCAAACCAAATATAGATTAAAGTTGTCTTATCTATCTATCTATAATATATAAAGCAAATACTTGTCATAGGTTCCGAAAGGATGATAGAAATTGAATCCAAATGCCATATATTTTATATATGGTAAATATATACTTGTACACATGCATAGTATGTGCTCTTACCAGTACTATAGAAAGTCTATACATGCCTCGATTTTGATGTAGTCATAAAAGTTAAATCAAAGTATTTCTTATCTTACTTGAACGCATGCCCTTACATTAGTCTTATATATAAAAGATGAAAAATAATTATAAGTAACAAAAAAAAATAATTATCATTAAGGGTGTCTTTGTGTTTTCAATTGAACTTTTTGTTCAAAAAAACTTGTCTAGCAAATAATAAGAAAATTCTATTTAGCTAAAAAAGCAAATAATGGGAAAGTTAAATTGGTAATGGAAACAGCACCACTTAATCCACATTATCTCGTAAAGTTTTAAGGGTATGTTTGGTTCGTAGGAATAGGGGTCTGGAATTGGAATCAAAATGGATCATTCCAATTCCAGACATTTGGTTGGGTGGAATCTGAATTCAATTCCCATTTCAAGCGAAATGGCAATCCACCATTTGAGGGAATGGCCATTCCCGACCCACCCCCCAGGAATCGGAATCTCATTCTCGTTTCTTCAAATAACAAAAGAATAAAATTATATTAAAGCCCTAAACACTTTTCACTATCCGATTTCAACTTTTCTACCCCTCTCTCACTCATCTTCCATCTCTCTCTCCTTGCAATTGAAGAAGAACGGATTTGAACTAAAGCTCCAGTGATGGCAAGGTAAGTCACCATCGATTTTTCTCTTTCTCCTCTCCTTCTCTTTCTCACTCTTTTTCACAAAAAAAAAAAAAAAAAAAATCTTATTAATTTAATGGGTCACCTGTTCAACCACTAGGTCTGATCCGAGTTTGACAACACTACTTTTTCTATTTATTTTTGTTCAAGTAGAATGTTGATAGCGATTACTATCATGATGGATAACTATACAAATTTTCCCATCTGTTGAACTTTTGCCCTATCTTATATTAATGGAATTTTTAGTCCATTAGATATCCTTTAAAGCATAGCTCTTGACAATCATACGAAATGGGAGAGGCCAAGGGTTCTCATGCCATAATTATCCATCTAAATTAAAACTATACTAGGGCATTTAAGTAGTGTTTGATAGATTTGAAAAGTTAAAAAAATATTAAAAGTGTTTGAAATCTGGAAAGAGACATAGTTGCTTTCGACTTTTTAGAGGCTCTGAATAAAGAAGGTTGTTTGTGTTGGATCAAACCTTCAGCATCTAAAATTCATTGATTTTACTATTTTACCCCTAAGATAGACTATTTGGTAGTTTTCAGTTCAATTTGCATTATTTCATAAAAAACAATTTATTAAACTCAAAATAATATTGAAAATTATGAGTAAATTATAAAAAATAAAAAATAATGCATTAAAATATGAATAAAATTGAAAATTTATCTCAATTTATAAATCAAAAATAAATTATTGAGTTAAAACAATAATGTAGTAGTGAAGACCATGAAGCAATAAAAAAATTTAATAATCATCAAATTAATATCTTAAAACTATTAAAATACTTAATTATTAATAAAAATTAAAATAATTAATAATTAATGCAAATATAATTTATTAAAATAAGGATAAAATTGAAAAAAAAACATATCAATTTATAAATTAAATAAATTATTAAGAGTTAAATTAATAATGAAAATAGTAATGAAGACTATAAAGTAATAAAAAAATTTAATAATTATCAAATTAATATCTTAAAACTATTAAAATATTTAATAACTAATAAAAAATAAAATAATTAATACAAATATAATTTATAAAAATAAAAAATAATTTATGAAAATAAGAATAAAATTGGAAAGAACCACCGTTGCTGCTGAGAGTTGCAACGGCAGTGGTTGGAAGATAGGAGAGAGAGAGAGAGAGAGAGAGAGAGAGAGAGAGAGAAAGAAAGAGAGAAATCAAAGAACTGTCGCTGCTGACAGTTACAACGATGGTGGTGGGAAAGAAGAAGAAGAAGAAAATGAGAATAGAACTTCCTAGTGGAAAATCTCCTTTCTCGAACCAGGGGAGGAGTTGAATGACCTAAATTTTTGGCTTATATGAAGAGCATTACAGGTTTCAAATTTCTATGGGGGCTCTTTTGTCTTTCACCCACGTCTGAAATGCTTCTTAGCGCATTAAGCACTGATGAACCTACAATTTATCTATAATTTTTTAGGACTTTAGCATGGATTTTTATGCCGGTTTTATTAATTTTTGCCTTAATTTAGCTTAATGCTAAGAATAAGTTTCAGGGGTAATTAATCCAAGAAAATGAAGGAAAAAGGCAAGAAAAGAAGATTCAAAAAGACCAAATTCAGCCCAGCCCGGTTGTGGAAGCAAGAGAGAGCACTTCGGCCCAAGAAKAGCAAGTGGGTTCCTTGAGAAAACCCAAGAAAAGAAAGCTTAACTAAGACTAGAATTCGGCCCAGCAAAGAAGGCCCATTCTCAACCCAAAAGAGCAGCTCAAAGTATAGCTATCATGTGCTAAGAGAGAGCCTAAGTGTAGCCCAAATAGCAGCCCTTAGGAGGCTTTCAAGAGAGCTCTAGAAAGTTCAAGAAAGGAGTGTAATACACCCCATTCTAGAGGCTTCAAGAAGGGGCAAGAGCCCCCTTGAAAAATTATATAAGGAGGCCTTTAGGAGGGGAGAGAGGTGTTCAATTGCTTGAGAGGAAGGCTCTCCCACTCTTAGAGGTATGTATGTATGTATGTAATTTTTATAATTCTTATTTTTTTGTATATAAAATAAAAAATTTATATGTATAATTTTTATTTTTTATAGGAAGCTTGTCTCATAGTCAAGCTCGAACTTGCAACCTTTTGAGCTGAGCAGAATTTGAGCTCAAATTTCTAGTTTGAATCGAACTCAAGCTCAAACCTAACATTGTTTTGGCAAGCCAAACTCAAATAATCAAATATTTGGCTCAACTAGGCCCGGCTCATAACCACCACTAGCCATAACAAATAGTGGGTTGGGTAAATACATTTTAGGACTTGGACCGCAAAAACCTGACCATCTAGCCATCCCTCCCCACCCTCAGTTACATGGTACATACCCCCCTCTTTTCCCACCTTCATTCCTTTACATGGTCCATATTAGAACCACGTCACAAGTGTTATCATCATAAATTTTTAAAGCATAAAAAGTGTGGTCTTGTTAAGTTGTTATCCATATTAAAGAGAAGCATTAAGTGATGATCAAAATTTTTTTCTCCGAGTGAGCCCTCTTCCTACACACCCTCATCCCCTTTTTGGTGTAAAATGTTGGGTAAAGAAACTATTCATAAATTCTCTCTATAATGTGTTTATAAAATGATTTTCTAAATGTTCACATGAAACTAATATTGCAGGTTATAAAATCATTAACTTCATTCAAGGTTCAAAATACCTCAACATATCAATACATATCATACAATGTACATTGGTTGGTGAACCCATTAAAACATCAAATATTAAGAGTTAGGAGAGCAAAACATGTCATTTGTACCCGTCCTAGGCCATCTCTGATTTAAATCTTGAAGCCCGAAGCTATATCTTAGGGAAAATTCCTGATCAGTACCTTGTACTTTGGCTTGAGTGACAATTTGGTCCCAAACTTTAAAATGCGACAATCCAGTACCCAAACTTTTAAAATATGATAATCTAGTACCCAATTTTTCAAAATGTGACAATCCAATACATGTCGTTAACTAGTTCATTAATCAGCCGTTAAGTGACATTTAAAAAGTAAAAAATGCCCTTCAAATGGCATCTAATTCTATTTATGTACCATCCAAGCATTGACAAAAAAACTGAACACTCCCAAATCTTAGCCTCTTCTATTCAAAAAAGTTGGTGACTGTTTAGAAGAATCTAGAATTTGGGACTGTTCATTTTATTGTCAATGCTTGGATGCTTGATAAAGAGAATTATATTGCATTATTAGGGCATTTTTGACTATTCAAATGTCACTTAACAGCTGATTAATGGCAGGTAATGGATTGTCACATTTTGAAAGTTCGGGTACTGGATTGTCACATTTTGAAAGTTTGAATACTGGATTGTCGCATTTTAAAGTTTGGGGACCAAACTGGCACTCGAGCCAAAGTACAGTGTACTGATCGGGAATTTTCCCTAAATCTTACCATGAGCATCACTCCTTTGAATCTTATGATACCCAATTTTTTCACATACGTATCAAAACTTTAATCCATGTTGTCATCCTATTATTTGGTGGTAAAATTCGCTTCCAGCTATCATCCTTGCAACTTCACAACATTTCTATATACATACAGTTGAATCATCAGTGGGCCATGGTGTCATTTGGTTTTAATCTAAGTTTTAGTGGTGTGATATTTCTATCATTTTTTTGCAATACACATTTGTTGTGACCATGGTTGCAACGCTTCTTTGTGACCCCTCCCCCTTATACGGATGCATGAACAATTGTTTAGGGCCTTTAGGCTGTATGTTTGGTTGCAATGCAATTTTATTTGCACTAGTACAAATGTATGGGAATACAAATGAAAAAAAAAATGCATTTTGGTTTAATTTTGTTTTGGATTTTACTTTATTCTGCTTTAGATCTTATTTTACTTCATTTGTACTGCAACCAAACAAAGTAAAGTAAAATTTGAAGAAAAAATAAATTAAAATTTATACCCAAAACATTTGCATGGTCATAGTTTTACATCAGTGGATACAGCCAGCCATTATATAGATGCATCCGTATAGCGGGTGGGGGGGTGTTTGTCCCACCACTAAAACTAAGATTAAAATCCAAATGACACAGCCCACTGATGATTCAAAATATCAAATTAATGTTCTCTTCATTTAATTGTTGTCTCCTTGTCTGCTGGTGTGTTTGTTTTATTGAGGCCACTAAGAAAGTTTTGTGAGTTTGTGACGGTGATTGCAATGCAGATGTTAACTCATTTTCAAACAATTAATAAATCATTCTCAAACAATTAATAACTGATGCCTACACCTTAATTTTATGTATGTGATGTAGCATGCATTTAATACATTTGTTGGTAGTTAAATAAACTATATATATGACAAACTTTTAAGATGAGGTGTGTTTGAGGTTTTTAAAAATTTTAAAAAAATCCCTTACTTTGCAATTGTTTATATATCATACTAGTGGGTTTCCATACAATGCACGAGAAAAAAATGTTAGGGTTTTTTTGGTTCGCAGGAATAGGGGTCTATAATCAGTTCTAGGCGTTTGGTTGGGCGGAATCGGAATCTGATTCCCATTCCCAGCGGATTGGTAATTCCTCATTTGAGAGAATGGTCATTCCCAACCCACCCCCCAAGATTCTCGTTTCTTAAAATAACAAAAAATGAAATTACATTTAAAGCCCTCAAACCCCCTGATTCCAAACCCCTCTCTCACACACCTTTCGTCTCTCTCTCCTTGCAACTGAAGAAGAACGGATTTGGACTGAAGCTCCGGCGATGGTATGGTAAGTCACCATTGATTTTGCTCTCTCCTCTCCTATTCTTCTTCTTCCTCTCTTTTTCTCTCTCTCTCACACTCTTTTTCATTCGTCTCCTGTCTTCCTATTGCAACCCATACCATACCACAGTGATTTCTTTTTGCTATTAGATTTCACACACACAATCTATCTCTCTCACACACTCTCTCCTCATTACTCCCTAGTTTTTTTGCTACAGATCTGGCCAAACCATAGCAAGGTAAGTTTCCTCCATTTTCCTTCTAACAAAGTATTTTTTTTATATAGATCTTAGTAGAAAGTTTGAAATGCATGTTAAATTTGGTTGTTTCTACTGGTTGTTGCCTTGCTAAAGTGCAATTTAATCTGTAAATAGATGTTTATTTTTTTATTTCAGAATGTAATTTGCACATTTAGAATTCTGAGGATGGTCTCTTCTAACTAGTTATGAATATAGATACATTTAAACTGTAATGGAATTAACAAAACTCGAAGATGGAAATGGAATTCAAATTCTGTACAACTAGGATTTTGGAATTATCATAACCTTTTAGAGCTCTAATAAAATTTTATCTTTATTCTTCAAAAAAATATTAACAGCTCATTTTTTATGTTAGTGTGATAGATAGCAGATGCTTACTGCATGTAAAGTTTTCCATTCTACAACAACCAACTATTCTAAAACCCCATCTTGTTGGCTTCTATAAGTACACCACACATTACTACATTGCAGGCTATTTTATGGAGTTTGGTCTCATGTTTAACCTGTTTGATGTTACATCGATAAAACCTCCAGATGTATAGACTATTTTTTCTTCTTGGAGAAGGGAAGGTTTGTCAAAGAGGGGCAAGGTCCCTTGGAGCGGTGCCTAGGGCAATACATTGGTTAGCTTGGAAAGAAAAGAATGACAGATCCTTTTATAATCAAGCCATGCTAATCAAGAAACTATGTGGTAAAGGTCAAAGAATATTGATGGAAGTGGGCATCTATTAATAGCCTTTTGGGGGTTTTAAAGTATAGCCATTTATAAAGTCATTGGGGCCGAATCATATGGGATGAAAACTTTGCTTTGTTATCTGAAATGTTGTAATGTTGTTTTGTTTTGTTTGTTAGATCCAATGAGGTTGTATTGAGAGAACCTCTCCCTTGTCTTCTATTTAGCATTGATGAAATTTCCCATCTTTCAATTAGGGATGGTCAGCCTCAAAGCCCAGGCCGGCTTAGAGCCAGGCCTAAGCTTGTATGAAGACCCCTATATTAGGGGGCAAGCCCAGCCCATGCCCAACCGTGATTATCCCTAGCCCGAGCCATTCAGGATCTTTGAGGGTTGACTGGGTATGGACCTAGTTGTTGGCATTTTTTGCACAAAGTGGCCGCTCTCAGACTACAAGTGAGATCCTCATGTTTGTTACCCAAAGTTTTAACATCACACAAACCAATGGCCTTGAATCTTGAGTTGTCTCATTCCTATTTTATTAACATTCCCATATTGACTCCATTTACATGCTACACTCAAGCACAATGGAAAAATAAAATGATACTATATGATTTCTTAGTTCCCTATCAACTCCACCTGTTAAGTTATTAAAAAGCATTGGTACTCAATTTTCACAACTTAGATATTCATGAGTTAGAAAGAACAACAAGCAACAGTGCACAAGCCTACTAAGATTTTACATAATGGGTTACACTGCAAAAACATTCATATTTTCATGTTTGCCCACATGAATATATCAAGAATCACCATGGATTTTGTATGACAGGAATAGATATGAAAACTATGCCTTGATTTGAAAATGATCAACTTCCCTTTACATTGTAGCTCGATTTTAGGTTTGGTTTAGGTATGTCTGATCCAACCTTGATCACCCACCACAGAGCTGGCACAACTATTCTAAAACCTTAAAATTTTCAAATTTAAGGCTCAAATACAAATATGTACAATGCAAAGCCTTGTATTTTATATTTATAAACTTGTATTTACACTGTCTCAAGAAACTAGTCCTATTAAGTGGTGCTGCCCAATTCAAACTTGCCTTGCCAGTGTTCAAATCCTATGGAATTTTGTTGAAGGGTGTCCAACTAAAGTTTCATAGATATAACAATTCTTAGTGGACAATTGTTCTCTTCAATTGAAAGTCTCTCCTGAATTGTTTCTTACATTTACCAAACTAAATGGCCAAAGGAAAATGATGAACAAACAGTTATTTATGTAAAGTGGGTAAAAGGCAGTGAAAGGTCTTCTTCATCTTGATTTTTTTTTTCAAAATGATATTTTGTTGTTTTCTCCACATCTTGTGGGTCATTTTTATGACTCTAGAATTGTACTTTCTTAGGGAATTTTAATCCTTTCTAAATTGGTTAACAGTAGATCCTACCTCTCCATAAAAAAATTGATTAAAGGTTGATATTTCATACAAAAAAACTTTTGTGTTTTCTAGTTGTAGATCTTGAGTGTATTTTTGCTATTATTTGCAAACAAGCCCTCCAAATTCCGACACTTACAAAGCCAGATCAAGAAAGACAAGCCAGATTTTTGTTTCCTTTGTGAAACAAAAATGGACAAGCCTTGCACCACAAATTTGGCACAGAAACTCAATTTAGTCTTTCTCAATTCAGCAATCCATTAGTCAATTAGGTGGTCTACTCTATTGCTACATTAGAAACCAAATAATTCAAACACAACAAAATTCCATCATTCTCTAGGTGGAAAATCTCCCTCACAATCAACCTTGGATCTTGATCTTTCTGTACAGCCACCCACAAAAACATCAGCGAAAATACATTTGGGCCTAGTTAACCAATATTTTGAAACAAATACCCCTCTCGTGGCTATTGATAGGAGATCTAAATGATTTACTCACAACCCAGGATCAAAAAAACTACAAAAATAAAACACCAAAAACATCCAAACACCTTCATATTTTCATCCAAACTTTCAACCTGTACGGTATAAATTTTATTGGCCCACCATACACATGGACAAATGGACAACATGGCAAAGCCAAAAATTTGGAAAGATTGAATCGAGCTTTTGCCACATACTCATGGATAGACCTGTATTCGGATTCCATAGTACATCATCTTCCCATCATATCCTCGGACCATGCTCCTATCAAATTGTGTACGAAACCCATTTCAATGAACAAACAATCCCACTTCCACTTTTTACCTTGTTGGACAGAACATAGTGACTGTAGACAAATTATCAACTCGGCCTGGCAAATACACATCACAGGATCCTCTCATTATCAAATTGTCACAAAACTCAGAGAATGTAAAAAGAACCTGCAAAGCTGGAACCACCACACATTTGGGAAAATACATGATCACCTCAACAATCTGAAAAGATAAATCTCTTCCCTTCAAATGCAAAATGAAAATCTTCAACAACTCCATGATCTAGAAGCTCAATGTTTGTACTGGCTGAGAAAAGAATAGGAGATTTGGAGACTAAAATCCAGAGAGCTTTGGCCCAAGCAGGAGACAAGAACACAAAATATTTTCACAAAACAACAAACCAAAAAGTAGCACAGAGCAATTTTCAGTGGTTGAAAACTCCAACTGGAGAATGGACATCCAACAAGGAACAAATTGCTCAACTCTTCATCAACTCCATGCACGATGTAAGAGCTCTCAGTGAACATCTGAATATGAGACTTCTCTCCCTAATACCATGCCCTACTCTCACTGACCAGCAAAGAGACACTCTCATGCATCCTCCAAGCCTTGAGGAAATTTCTTGGGTATTAACCAAATGCACTCTCACAAAGCCCCAGGCCGGGATGGGTACACAACATTCTTATATCAACATTTCTGGGATATTGTGGATCAAGACATCCATCAAATGGTGTTGCACTTCTTTTCTTCTGGATATCTTCCCAAGGAAATCAACAACACAAACCTCGTGTTCATTCCTAAGACCCATGATCCCATGGAAACCTTACATTTTAGACCCATCAGTCTCTGTAATGTACTTTCCAAAATTATCTCTAAATGGTTAGTATCCAGAATGCAGCCTCTCCTTAAGGAGATCATCTCTACTTTCCAATCTGGCTTTCTCAAGAACAGACAAATTATAGACAACATTATACTAACCAAAGAGATACTGAACTTCATGAAAAATCAAAAAAAAAGGGGGGGAAAGGGTCTCGTAGCTCTGAAACTAGACAGGTCCAATGCTTTTGACAGAATGGGTTGGCTTTTCATTAAGGAACCACTTAACAAAATGGGCTTTCTTGTCAAATGGACCCAACTCATTCATCAATATATCTCCACTCCCACTTTCTTTGTTAAATTAGGAGGTAAATGTTATGGACATTTCAAATTGAATTGAGGCTTGAGACAAGGTGATCCTCTCGCCCCTTACCTCTTTATCATTGGCATGGAGATACTAACACAAATGCTAGTGTGTGCTGAAAATGAAGGTCTCGTTGAAGGTGCAAGGATTTGCATGAATGACACAAGCATCACCAACTTGCTATTTGCAGATGATTGTATCATATTCTGCAAGGCAGATCTAATGCAAGTTAGAGTTCTGAGCCAAATCTTAACCACTTTTAAACAACTCTCTAGCCAAAAGGTTAACTATGAGAAATCATCTATCATGTATAGCAACAATGTCTCAAGGCGTCACCACAAGTTTTTCACTCATATTCTAAAGGTGAGAAAACAACTGCAAGGTACAAAATATCTGGGTGCTTGACTAGGGGTGCAAAATAACAAAATCACAACACACCAATCCCTAGTGGATCGGATGTTGGTCAAAATCACTGTCTGGAACTCTAGATTCTTATCTCGAGCAAGTTGTACAACTTTTAATTCAATCAGTTTTTCAAGCCATCCCAATCTACTCCATGCAGACTACCATCCTTCTGCAAGGTACGCTCCTACAACTAGACAAATTAGTGAAGGATTTCTGTTGATATGTGGGAAACAAAAAAAAAACATAGATTAAGGGAAGGCTTTCAAACTACAGCCCTCACCATTCAAACACATGGCCTTCTCATTTTTTTGGAAAGCTAGACACATGGGGTTTTTTGAGAAGTCGTTGCTAAAGCCCACAACCCACTACCACCATTTTCAATCCATTCCTACAAAAATGCAAAAAAATGAAAAAGTGGTTATCCACAACTACTTCTACCTACACTCTATCCATCACACTTAATCATTAACCCTCTACGTATTCTAATAATTACTAGTAGGGACCCTTTAATAATTTTATTTTTCATTTAATGTTGATTTATAAAAAATAATTATTGTTAATTGAATATGAACAAATATTTTTTAATAAATTTAGTTTTATTAATAATTTGTAGTAATGTTAATAATTTTTACTCTTTTATTATTTTTAAATAAAATTTTGATTAACTTTAAATAAATAAAAATAATTATAAAAGCTAACATTTTTATTAATTCCACTAATAATTAACAATTATATAGGAATGACAACGGGGTGGGTTTAGGGCAAGTCACCCCATCCCTTTTCCTGCCCCATAGTCAACACACTCTACCACTTCTCAATGTCGGGTGTGTTCAAGGGCAAGGCATCCCCACTCCTCATCAAGGATGGAAAATCCTCGAATTTCCCTTCCTCGTCCCCAGTACTGGACGGGTTCAAGTAAAGGTGTAAATTGGGTTGTGCTAGGTTGGTACGACACGACCGACACAAAGTGTGAGTCATGTCGTGCTGACCCAACACGACTCACAGCTCGAGCCCGCACAAGCCTATGCCATGTCGTGGGTTGGGCTAGTCCATGGGTCGGGCCTTGGGCCATGCCATGCCACACACCAAGACAAGCTCAAGGCAAGGCACCCACTCCCCGTCCAAGGTTTTTAAAATTGGGCCAAATAGGGAACCGTTCTGGGGTCGAACGGTCCAACTGTTCAGTCCGAATGAATGACCCGCTCTAACAAAAAAATAAAAAAAAAATAGAAAAACAAAAAAAGGCCAGCTATTGTTTGGGTTAATGGTTTGAGCGCCCAGTTCAATGGTTCGCTAACCAAATAAACGGTTTTTGGACAAAAAGCGGTTTTTAGGTGAAATGGTGTCTGGTTCCCAATTTTTTTGGTCTAACCATCTAGTTTGATCCAATTTTGGAAACACTATCACTGTTAACCCAATATTCAATTTGATGATAGAAATGATCAAAATGATATATTAAGTATCAACCACATGGTAAATTTCTAAAAGTACACTAAATTGTCTTTAATATTCAAAAATGTAATTTTATGAAAATTTTGGAAATTTTATTGTACTTGTGTAAATTTGAAAATTCATTCAAATTTATTTAATTTTTTACTAAATCATCTATTTTCTTTTTAAATGGTTTACTTACAGAATTATACTAATTTGTCTTGTAATTTCTAATATAAACTAACCAATAATTTCGTTTTTCCAATATTATACTAATTTATCTTATAATTTGTGTAATTATTTGTTCAAATTATTGTTTCCCATTTCCCATAGTCATTTATCTTTAATAAGTTTCAATAATTTGCAATGAAAATTACATAAAATTTTAATGGTTTTCCAAAATCTATCAAATGTAATAAATTTTCCTAAAATTTTCAAAATATTCTAATAATTTTCAATAATTATTTAATGAATTTTAAATAAACTTTCAAATACTTTATATCTTTCAATCTCAAAAATGTTATTTTACAAAAATGAAGTTTTAGGGAAATTTTTGAAAAATTTATTACATTTGTGTAATTATGGGGATTTATTGAATTTTTTAAATTGTCATTAAATATATATTTTTATTTGGTAGTTTTAGGAAAATTTAAAACTACCAAATAATTGTCATTAAATAAATATTTAATGGTTTTAAATATATATATTTTTGTTCCCCCATTTGTATTTGGTTATTAATTATAATAATAACAATAACTAAAAATTTATACTTTTTGATAATTGTTAAATATAATTCTCAATTTTATAGGCATTAGTTAAAGAGTTCTCAATTTCTATAAAATGTTGTTAATGAGTTAATTAATAACAATATTTATTAATTTTCGATAATTTACTAACCATACTAATAAGAATATTTAATTTTTGGTAATTTACTATTTGTATTTATTAACTTTTGGTAATAACACTATTTAATACTCATTAAAAATGGGTGGGATTAAATATTAACCGTATTTAACTATTTATTAATTAATATGAATATTTTAAATGTGGGAAAGTGGATATGGATTGGGGGATGCATTTTAGGAATTGATTAGGGAGTGAGGCAACATGATACTTTCTTATTGGTTTAAATGAAATACCTTAGGAGAGAGATTATATAAATATTTTTAGATAGTTGGATGACATGGCTTAATGGGAGTGATGGGAAGAGGAGAGGAGAGAAAGTCAAAGAGAATGCAGGGTGGGGATAATGGAGCAAGGAAAGGCATGGTGACGGGGACCCGTGCTTTGTTAAGCGAAAGTTAAACAATAGAAATACATAAGAGTATATAATTGTTTTATATTTCAACTTTTTAATAAACAATTCAATCAAACTCAACCCGAGTTGGTCGGTTTCTTAGTATTTCATATCGGCTTTGGTTTAATAAATATGTATTAATATTTTATATTTTATATTTAATTTTTTTAATATGGGAAAGTAGGGAAATTCTCATATTTGTTAGTCTAAAATATTTTATATCATGGATTTAATATTTGTAATTTATTTTTAATAATATCATTGCAATTTATGAAATTTAAAGTTAAATTTTAAGTTTAAATCTTTTGAACAAAGAAACTAAACCAAGAATAGACCTAAATCAATACAAACTGAGTCGGTGGGTTTTCGCTAATGGTCAATCGGTTTCAAGTGAAAAACTGCAGACTTGACCAGATCGATTTGGTTGGCGAAACAGCCTACAACTGAATTAAACCAATCATTGAATACTCCTAATTTCAACTAAATTATTAGTCTAATCTCTAACAAATAACAATAGTTTAAATTCCAATAATTATTGAAAATTTATAGCAAACGTACACAATCATTGAAAAGTTTATAGTGAAAATATAATATATATATAATAAAAATACAATAATTACAAAAATATAATAAATTCTGAAAATATACTAGATTAGTCAATAAATAGTGTAATCTTAAATAATAGTTTAATCTCTAATAAGTATTAATATATAAATTATAAAAATTATATAATTACTAAAAATAAATTTATAACAAAAATACAATAAATATGATAAATTAAATTTCAAACGTTAAATAATAGTTATTTAATCTCCAATAATTATTGATAACTTTCTATTAAATAATAAAGTAAAAATAGATTTGTAAATAATTATTGAAAGCATATTTATGAAAAAACAATAAATAATTACTGAAAATAAAATAAATATTAATTATAGAATGTATAAATATATAATGAATATACACTATTATTGTAAAATTATTACTAATAAATATAATTTTGTTGATAGTTATTTTCTATAATTATTAATTGATATAAGTGAAATTAGTTATTTACAATATTATTTAGTTATTGAAATATTAATTACATAATTTGTTATTAATTTTGTAAAATTTTAAATTATTATTAATATGAATATTATGAATTTTATTATAATTATTTTTCTACTTTTAATAATTTTTTAAATGTATTACATAATTTCGTTATTTTGACTATTTAAAATTTATTCAAATATTTAAATAATATGTAAAATATTTAAATAAAATCATTATTTTAATTTTATTTAGTTTAATGTTATTATGTAATATTAAATATTTTGTTATATTATTTATCTATTTTTAATGTTTTTTATTTAAGATTTTTAGTTATTGAAATATTTAAAAGTGTTTTATTTTTTTATGTTAAATTTTTATTATTTGAATAACATTTAAATTGAATAATTCGTAAAATTATAATTTATATTGTTGCTACATAATTTTATGATGAATTTTGTAAAAATATTGAATTATTAATATTATGAATATTATTAAATCTATTAATTTTTTGTGTTTTGAATAAATATTTTAAATTTAGTATATAATTTTGTTATAACATTTAAATAGTTCTGAAATTTTTTTAATTGAAACTTCTTTATATAGATATAGATAAAAAGTGGGGGAGATGATAAATAGGAATTAGAGATAGTTTAGGAGAGAATCTCTCTACTAAATTAGAGATAATTTAAGAGATAAACAGGAGTTAGAGATAATTTATGAGATAAATAGGAATTAGAGATAATTTATGAGGAAGTGGGGAAAAGTGGTGCTAGTTGGCTAAACATTAGAAAAGCAAATCCCTCTTTCATTATGTTTGTTAGAAATAGTTAAGCATATGTGATTTCCTTATTGGTCTAATAGGTAATTATGTGGAATTAAAAAAATAAAAAATTTAAAAAAACAGAAAATTAGGAAGGGGGTTTGAAGCAAGGTGAGGTATGGTGACGTGGATAGACCAATTATATATATATATATATATTGAAAAGCTATTTTTTGAAACTTTAATAATTATTTATAATATTAATAAATATAAATTTAACAGTATTTATTTCGTAATGTAAATTTAACATTACTGATTGGCCATACTTAGTATGGGGGTCATTCACTTTTCATTATGATAGGAATGCTCCTAGGGAGAGAGAGAGAGAGAGATGAGTTGAGCTAAGGAGGGTGGTTACTGAGCTACCTAATTAAGAAATGGAGATAAAGGGTAATGAATTGGCTTAATATGAGTGGTGGGAAGGGGAGAGGAGAGAGAGAGTTAAGGAGAATGTAGGGTGGGGTAATGGAGCAAGGAGAGGCATGGTGATGTGGACTATCTTGCTATATATATAGATATATACTATACTTTGTAGGGGAATTAAGGGTAGGGCAGAGTAGGTGAAAAAGAGGCCCATTGGACATACCATGGAGAGCTTGTGGTTCCACAGGTTTGTTTCTACACCTCTAACTTTGAGAGGGTTCTAACCAACCATATGGCCTACTAGGTTCATCGACAGTATAAGGCATTAAGGGTTCGTTTGGTTCGTAGTCTGAATTAGAATCGGAATCGGAATCAAAATCGGAATGGTCCATTCCCATAGTTTGTTTGGTTCAGACAAGAATGGGAATGGGAATTAAAATCAGCAGGAATGGGATTTCATTCCCAAGGGAGGGGCAAGGAATGACATTCTCTCAAATGGGGGAATGCCATCCCAACAAGAATGGGAATGGGATTCCAATTCTGCCCAACTAAACAGTTGGAATCGGAATAGCCCATTCCGATTCCAATTCCAGACCCTTATCGCAATCCAAATGGGGCCTAAGTGTGAGAGGTCCCGACTCTTATGATTCACTGTATAACCAATTTTTTAAAATAAAAAATCATTTCCTAGCAATATCATAGAATTTGTATTAATTAATTTTGAATATAACCAATGTTTTGAAAACAAAAATGGGCCAAGTCTCTAAAAATTCTATGTTTGGTTTGAAGGAAAATGTAGGGAAAGGAAAGAAAAGGTAGGAAAACCTATAAAAGGTTGTTAAGGTTTCCCTACCTTTCCCTACTTTTCCCTACTTTTTTCCTTCAAATTAAACGCAACCTTAAGATTTTGGGAAAATGATAGTTGTTAGGAGAGAGAGACCATGGAGGGAGATGATGTTAGTTGGCGGTAGGGGTGTATACAGATTGAATTCGAATTGAATTAGGGAATATTTGAATTCAAATCCAATTAGAAAATTTGATTCCGACAGATATTGAAAATTAATATCTAAATTCAAATTCTATTAGATATTCAAATTTTCAATTCAATTTGAACTCGACCAATTAATTATTTTAGGTAATTAATAAATATATAGAATAAGTATTTTATTTATATAAAGTATATAAATATATAAAGTATTTATATAATTTAATTATTATATATATGAATTATATAAAACATTTAAATATTTTATATAGTATATATAAGAATTAAATTATCGATCGAATTTGAATATTTATCGAATTGAATCAATCGATTAGCTATTCAATTTGAATAGGATACCCTAATTTGACCGATTAATATTCGATTATGTCGAATCTCGAATTCGAATTTGGATTTTCGAATGCCGTTGACACCCCTAGTTGGCGGGGAGGGGGAATGGCCTCTAGAGAGAGGCTGATTTGGGTCTTGGGTTAATGTATTTTCTAGTTCATATGCTAAGTCTAAGTATAACACAAGTGACCAACTATCACTCTTTAAAGCATGTTTGGTTTGTTATTTTGTAAATTGGGTTGAACTGGGCTGTTTCAGTTTAGTTTAAATTGGATTGAGCTTGCCTATAGAATAAGAGATGGATTTGAGCCAATCAAAGCTGAATATTTGGTTAGAGTCCAAATTTAAGCTCAATTTGAGCCAATAAGGGATGGATTAAGAATTATAAAAATTATTTATTATTATACATAAAAACTAAAAATATTATTATAGATATAATAAAATTTATTTATTAATATATATGTATGTATGTATATATTAGGCTCGTGAGCCTCACAAGCCAAGCTTCATTTAGCAAATGAGCATATATATCAACTCGATTTCAACTCAAAGCTTAGTTTAAATCGATACGAATTATGTTTTTTCATGAGCTGAGCTTGAATAGCTCATGAAAAGCTTATTCGTTTCCACCCCTATGGAATAACATTTTTTGAATTTTGTCTAATATTTTCATTTTGTGTGTTATTTTAGCAAATCAAACCATCCAACTAAATTTTAACCTTTTAACAAATGACCCATTGATCAAAACAACTAAAGCCCAATAAAATTTTGAGAACATTGTCACATTGGAGACCCAGGTTTGAGTCCCTACATCAGAATGTTATTTTATCCTTTTGATGTATACTAGTAAGAACGCATGTGCTTTGCAAATAGTAATTCTAGATAGGGGTATTCAGGTTGTGAGCTAAATCGACCAAACTGGACCGGTCCAACCAGATTTGGTTGGTTGCTTAAAATCTCTAATTAGTTTCAGTTCTTTCAAGTAACTAAACCGGTAGATTGGGTCAGATTCGACATTTATACTTAAAAACTGAAACCAAACCAAACATGTAATGCACTAATGTAGAGTGTTTCCATCCTTGGCTATTGGCCTATTGTTTCTTACTTTCTTTAGTCCTAATCCTTTCCTATCCTAGTAACTTTAAGTTTAAGTAACATTAGCTAAATGGGGAATTGCTTTTGTCTTGGGATTGTTATTTCCTTTTCCTAGTATTTCTTTTAACTCTCTTTTTTACTTTGTTTTTTGGGTTAAAAAGTTTACAAAAAAAAATGAAACATGTAAATGGAATATGGGGGAAAAGTTTGAGTAAATTTCAAAGTCTTTTTATTTATTACCTTTTTGGGATCGACAACCTTGCAAAAAAACTCCCAAAGGCTTTAAACTTGCCAAACTCAGGGAGAAGTTTGAGAATTCTGTTGCACACACTAAACACTTAACAACCTCTTGCTTTTGCCCATTTTCCAACTGCCCAAATTGACCAGCTAAACCGACAAACAAACCCTTCATGTTTGGGTCGGTTTTACTTTAGTGTGGGTCGATTTAGGTTTGGCGAATAAGCAACCCTAATTCTACATGATGATAATGATAGTAATATTGTATCCGAAAATTTCTATAAATATGTATTTTTATTTTTTTGTTTTTATATGGTTTTTGCTTTTTTATCATTAATCAGATGCATATTGCAAAATTCAAATTTGATTACATAAACACCTCATCTAAACATGTGATAATCGGATCAAGTTGTGAACTTTCAAGTATCATTGGCAGGTCTACCTGCTTGGTTAGATTCTTTTTATAATATTTTATCTTTTGGTGTTTCTTTCTATTCATTTAAAAAAAATACAATATTTAAATAGGGGGAATTGAATGAGGTGAAAGTAGTACTTCAATTGATAATTTAAACCTTACAATTAAGTAATGACTAAATTAAAAAATGAGCATTTTAATCAATGTTTTAAAAATTGGACCAGACCGGATGGTCAAACCCTTTAATTGTTAAAATGTTCAACCCGATTAACAATTATTGGGTTACTTTCAAAATAATTCCAAAATGTTTATTTATTCTAAAAACGAAATTAGAAAATAAAATTAATGAAAGAAACTTTCATATCTCAAAATTTTTGTGATTCTTTTTAAATTGTAATAAAAAATTTGCAATTTTAATGAAAAAATTAAAAAATCGATACAAAATATGAGAAGTTAAACATTGATCTTTGTTATAGTCTAGTTGGTTGGGATAAAGTGAGACCCAGGTTAGAGTCCCTGCATCAGAATGTTCTTTATCCTTTTGATATATATTTTTTTTAAATTTCGCCTTGTAATTTAATTTGATATTAGGATTGTTTTAGGAAGTACAATAAGTTATATTGATAGTGTTCCAAATGTCAGCAACTCCGTTGTAGTCTAGTTGGTTAGGATACTCGGCTCTCACCCGAGAGACCCGGGTTCGAGTCCCGGCAACGGAAATTTTTACCATCTTTCTCCAAAAAAAAATCCCAATTGTACTTATGGATACAAACTAGTGTACCAAAAGTCGCAACTCCGTAGTCTAGTTGGTTAGGATACTCGGCTGTCCGAGTCCCGGCAAGGCAACTTTCTAGATCTTCGTTCTCCCAAAATCGCAATTTTATATATAATGAGCTAGTGTACAAAGGCGTAACTCCGTTGTAGTCTAGTTGGTTAGGATACTCGGCTCTCACCCGAGAGACCCGGGTTCGAGTCCCGGCAACGGAATTTTTTGACCTTCTTTCTTCCAAAATCCCAATTTTACTTCGCAATTTTATATTAACTAGTGTGCCTAACTTCAGCAACGCCGTGGTTTGCAGTCGTCGTCGGTATGTTCATCTCAATTTTGTTCTTCTTCCTCTTCTCATCACTGCCGCCAGCCAATACTACCGATATAGATTTCAGATCTACTTCCTCCTCTTCTCCTCTTATTCTTATTATTCTTATGCCACCGATTAATACTAGATTACAGATCTACTTCCTCCTTTTCTCCTCTTCATCTTATTATTCTTATCGTCGCTGCCGGCCAATACTACCAATATAGATTTCAGATCTACTTCCTCCTCTTCCCCTCTTTTTATTATTCTTATCGCCGCTGCCGGCCAATACCACCGATCTAGATTTCAGATCTACTTCCTCTTCTTCTTACTCTTTTATTGCCGCCACTAGTACCAGCAATTAAGTCTTCTAACTCTTCCTTCTCCCCTCTTCTTATTCTGGAATTGGGCTAAATCTAGGATGGCATGGCCGCCAGTTATAGGAACCAGAGCAGAGACGATAGCTGACAAGGGCAACTTTTAGGCCATAATATCAATAAAAGTAATATTTTTAATAAATTTTAAAAAATAAATTAAATTTTAATAAAATTTGAATCCACTCCATATTCTCTCAAAAAAAATCCTTGATTCAACGCTTTCCCCTGCTTCTCCAAGGATGTCATGTTTCTGCCATCGTTGCAGCTTGAAAGGAACGGGAACTTTTGTCAAACACCCCATTGATGCCATTTATCCCTTCGTTTCTATTTCCGTTCCTCTCCAGCAACTCCAACTCCTCCGTTTTCAAGCAGAATTCTTCTTTGCGGACGCAATAGCTTCTCTACCTCCTACTCGGCGGAAATAAATGGCATCAACAATATTCTATCAATGGCTACCACCGGCGTAGCTGTTCTGCCACTTTGCTAGGGGCTCTGCTCTTCGTCTTTCATAAAGCTCTCGTAAAAAATTCCTAGTACACACACAGAGTCAAAGAGAGCTTGCTAGAATCGAGAAAGCTAGCACAAGCACCAACTTGATGATGGAGAACCTTCATAAGATGCCGGAGACGATGGCCGGAAGATGGGTTTTGTCATCATAATCAGAATTGTTCAAATAGACGATGCAAGCCATCTTCAGAAGGTTCCAAAACATATGCTACTGGAGTAGATAAGCTGGAGATTAATCCATTAAAATCGGTTCCAATATGGTTGTCGTTGATATCACTGAATTCGGGGTTCCGGATTGTGTCCAGCTCGGTGGCAACAATATGATTGCCTGGATTGTTAATGTTGGTGATATTGAACAAACCGAGAAATTCGCTATGCATGGCTGCAGGCAGATCTTTTGAAGGTGAGATGACAAAAGCAATTCATCACCAGTTGGTTCTGAGCTCTTAGTGAATGCAACAACAAAAGTAGAGAAGGAGAAAACGCTACCATTGGAGGAGTTCCACCAACAGAGCTTCTGCTTACTCTGTCCACATCTTAGGGGAAGATTTCAGGCTATCTGTTTTCTTTAAACCTGGTAATTTCTCCCCTTCTTTTCTCTCTATTGATAAATCAAAGGTACGATATTTCTCTGATGTTAATGACAGGTCGTGGCATTCCCAGTTCGGTTCCACTGTCGGTTGGTCGTGGATGAAAACTCCAGGGAGGGAGTCCAATGGCGACTCATTGATAGCCTAAATTTGACTCTATGACAACCTAACGGCCCTTTGAGCTACCGCTGGGTTATTGGAACAGAGTATGAGCTGGAGTTACACACCTCGAAGCTTTCCGTTGGCCCTCTAACTCTAAGTAGTGAAGCCGCCTCAATGAGCTGCCGACCAGATATCATCAACATTTGAGCTCACAGGACGATGAAGCCTGCCCGCCAACTCAGGGAAAAAAGTTGCCCTTATCTACTAGAAACATTTTTTTTTTTGCAATTTTTATATTTTTATTATATATTAAAATTGCATCATTTTCTATATTTTTTGGTATTAGCTGAAGTTTATGATCGTTTTGATTTTTTTATATTTTAATTATTTTTTTGTAATTTATGATTTTAGGTATTTTATGCAATTCTTATTATTTTATTTTTTGTTTTTTATAGTTTCTCATTTGAAATATATATATATATATATATATATATATATATTTGTGTATTTTATTCAATTTCTATTTTTTAAAATATATATTAAAATTTCCTTGTTTTTTGCAATTTTATTGTTTTTCTGTGTTTTTTTTTTGCAAATTTTGTGTTTTTATTATTTCTTTGTATTTTTTCTTTTTTCTGTAATTTTTTAATATTTATAGATTTATTTGGTATAATATTTATATTTTCTTAATATTTGAATTGGGTTAATGGGTCATATGGGTGGGGTCAAGGTGGGTTCTGACCCACCAATACCCAATAAATATGGGTGGCAATGGGTCGATGGGTCAATATGGGTGGGTTGGTACTCAACCCACACCCACCACAACCCAATCCACCCATTTGCCACCCTTACTCGTATGGCTGTTCACAGGTCGGGTTAGGTCAGTTTACTGGCGTTTTACCAACCGAACCGACCTGGTTGGTTTACCAAGAAATGAAACCGAAACCGACCCAGTACTAAGTAAAACCGACCTAGTCGGTTTGAATCGGTTTGGCTAAGTTTTGTGAATGATTCTCTCGGTGTGAACGTTAAAGGATTCAAGTCTAACAAAGCAAAGGCTGGATGCCTGGAAATTAAAAATGATTTGATGGATTAAAACTAATATTTTATATATCAAAAATTTTATATATAATATATATATTTCTGAAATAAAGCTGAAATATATATATTTCCACAAATATATATTAAAACTGAAATATATCATATATATATATAAAATATCTGAAATATATTATATATATAATATATATCTAAGTCGGTTCGGGTCCTACTTACTCGCACCGAAGAGACCCGGGTGCGAGTTTTGGTAATGGGATTTTTTAAAAACTTTTTTCTTCCAAAATCCCAATTTCACCTCGCAATTTTATATTAACTATTAAATGTGTAAAAGGGTAGAAAATGTCACGTGAAAATTCGAAAAAGAAGGGGTATTCACTCTTTTATTTTATAGCTTATAGGTAGTATAGACAATGTTCAGATAACCAAAATGGGGCATAGAACCGAAGAAGGGAGAGATTCACTGGTGAGAGGTTCGATTGGGGTCGAAAATGATGTGGCATATACACATATATACTATGTGTCATATAAATACTATATATGATATATTTTACAACTTCTAATGTAATTAAATATGGTGTATGAATGGTAAGTTTATCGTTAGGGAAATTCCCGATAGGTACCCTATACTTTGGCTCGAGTGCCAATTTAATATCCAAACTTTAAAATGTGACTATTCAATACCCAAACTTTCAAAACATGACAATCTAGTACCTACCGTTAATCACTAGTTATGTATATTACATGACCTCATGTGCGATTTAAGACTTGAAAATGTCAAAATTATCCTTGGAAATAAAACACATTGTTCATCATCTTCTTTCTCAAGAAAATGAAACATAGCCCAATTACTTAATAGGGGGAAATTTTAGCAACACACTCTTATCAACCACTTAAAATAGTTATAGCAAAGTAGGATCCAGGTTTTATAGGCTAATCACTTGTTCCCAATCACTTACAAGGGAAAATCACCATCCAAATCTATGTTTCATTGCTCAAAATCACTTATTTTCTACATACTTTCATTCATTAACCCATTTACTCACATATTCCCACATACAAATGAAACTTCTTTACAAATCGTAGATGGAGGGACAACACAGGAAACCCCAGACATAGACAAAGCACACAACAAACACATACTCTCAACCAATAACCCACTCCATCATTTTGCGCTTCTAAAATGCTTGAACCAGAGATTTCAATGGCTTTCACCTCGGGTTTCTTTTCCTCCTACTTGGGGATTGTTACAATCAACACTCCGTTCTCCATGGATGCCTTCACCTGATCCAACTTTGCATTTGTTGGCAATCTGAATCACCTCAAGAACTTGCCACTGCTTCTCTCCACCTGGTCCCATTTGTCGCTCTTTTCTTCATGCTCCCTACTCCTCTCTCCACTTATTTGCAGGACCCTTTCCCTCCTCTACTTCCACCTTCACTTCTTCCTTCTTTAGCCCAGGGAAATCATCCTTGAATACGTGTGCTTCTGGGGTTTCCTTCCAATCGATGCGGGCATTGACGAAGGCAGAGGTTTCTCGAGCCGAATCGGATGCAGAGCTGAGGGTTGTGCTGAAAGGGAAGCCCTCAAAAGGGTCCCAAATATCTAGGGAAAATGGGTCGAAGATGTTGCTTCATCGTCTGCCGAAGATGCTAGGAATGATAGACAGTCATTATAAACGCATGATTTAATAGAAACTTGGATGTTGAGCAGAGAATATTAGACCACCAATACAGGGGCGGAGCAGGAAATTATTATAAGGGGGGTCAAAAAATAAATGAAGTAGGGGGGTGGGGCGAACCATTGAGATGGAGAGTGGGGAGAGGAGAAAATTTACATGGAAAGCTATTTTTCAGTGGAGAGTTTCTAAACCATAGGGGGGCCATGGCTCCCTTAGGTCCCCTTAACTGTGCCCCTGCACGAACGGAATATCAGACTATGTTGCTAAAATCATTGGGAATGTGGCTTTCAGAGTAGAAACAATATACCACGGATGTATATAGAAATTACATGTTCAATTGAATCAGCTTGGACGACCTCCAGCCTCCAACTCAATGACCCACACCACTTTGTCTATTAACGGAGGACCCCTAGTTTTCCCTTCAAAGGCCGATGAGTGCTAAGATGTGTTTAAGTTGAAGGGCATTTTTTACACAATTGTTGCTTTATCAACCAGTAATGGAACCCTTGGGATCATCTATTAACGAGTGGTTGGTAAAGAAAATTATATAACATTTGAAGGGCATTTGTGTCTTTTCCCATAAACCTTAACGATTGATTAACAATAGATACTAGATTGTCGCATTTCAAAAGCTCAAGTACTAGATTGTTGCATTTTAAAGTTCAAATACTAAATTGGCACTCGACCTAAAGTACATAATACCTACCGGGAATTTTCTCTAATTTTTAAAACAAATGACTAAGGTTCAAGCCTTTTAATTTATATTTATTTTAAACATATACATAATAATTTAATATGTATAATAAATAATCATTAATTAATATGAGTAAAGAGGTGGATTAATGGTAATTGAATAATTTATAAAATTATTAACAACATTTTAAAATTTCAATGGACCGTGCGGATATCCCGCTGGCGCTGCGTGTGATTTTTGGCGGGGAAATACATCTTCTATATCAAGACTGTGTAAACTGTCGAAGTGTCAAGTGCAAGAAGTGAACTAGGGTTTCGTGTGAGATCAATGGAGAACTCCCGAAGAAGTAATAGAGGAATCGAAGAGAATACATTAGCTATCTTCGACTCCTCCGGAGTTAAGGACGCCCGAGACGTTAATGACGATAGTACTCCTCTAACTCTTATTCTTCCACTTTTGGTTCTTATGCTTTCTTCTTATGCTTGTCTTTCTTTTTACTGGAAAACAGGATTGGCATTTCTTGAAGCTGTTCGCGCTTCTTCGATCGTTCCACAAATTGGAACTGCTCCAACCAGGTATGTAAATGTCGATCATTTGTGTTTGTGTCTTGGTTTTCTACATGTCTGTCCCTGTGGCATCAAACTGTGATTTACGGGTTTTTCTTGTTGGACATTCATAACCATATATTTGTTCTTCTTGACTCTCTGTTCCTTTTTTTCTGGAAATAGTTTAATGTTGTTGGTAGGAATAACAGTGTAACATATTGTTCACAATGAAATCCCTCAATGATCATAACAGTCACTTGTTGTGCAATTAAGAGGGTCGAGATATTTTCCTTCATTTTCCCATGGATTTGTCTGAGAAGCTTCTGTATTATTTCTGGGCAACTAGGAGAAATTCTTATCATTCATTATTTTGATTTGTTTTGTCATCTTTTATTCAGCATTTCCTGAATTGCATCTTTCCATACATTCCAAACTGCCACTTTGGTTGATCTCCTTGTCAATGTAATTAATTGCTTTTGCAAAATTGGTGGAGCAGCAAAATGTTGAATGCAATATTTCAGATCCTCAAAGATGGAACATCTCTAGAACTGATCATGGCAAGTTACCAGCTTCTAATTGAATTAGAAAAGGTAATTAATTATTCTTTTGTTGCCCTTTGTTTTTTAAGCATAGCATTCAAAAGTTATTGACAATCATTTCCCTTTGGGCCTTTTCCTCTTCTTTTTCTTGATGTAGCGATTTCCTCGTGTTTATTTATCTAAGTTTGATATACCCAAATCATCTTCTGGTGCAACGGTTGAACTTATTGTGATTAATGAGGTATCTCTCTTCTTTTTCTTCAACCCGAGTTTGCTTTTCATGCACTAAAATTATACTCATCCCCATCTTTTTGGATATATTGTTGAATCCATTCTTCTTTTTCTCTTCTTTTTCCTACATGCATTTGATGCTATTACATTTCAATTGTATGTCAGGCTTGGTCTCCCTTTGCACTTGGCTCAGAAAGTGCTTATTCTGAAAGAAATTTGGCTAACAGAAGCTCGGATGAACTGCTTGATTCCTTGGTGAGCTGATCTGCTACATTTTGTGATTTTTCTCTAATTTCACCATGTGGTATTCATTGGTTGTAAAATCAACTACATGAGCACGATTAATTGAGTAATTGATATACTCCGAAGAAACAGTACCATTAAGGGGTTCAAATATTGGTAAACACATATAATTTATCAAAAAAAAAACAGTACGATTAAGGGAACCATTTATTCCACCATTGAGAAAAACAAAATCTGTTGTATTCTGAATCTTCTAACAACATCTGTTGTATTCTCTGTTGCCCCTTTTCTGTTGTGCCCACAAGATATATGTTGATCTTCATCAGTGAGGTGCTCAGTGAAGATTCCACTTGCTTGAAAAAGCAGGGCAAACCATGTTCCCCTCACATGAAGGCCCATAAGAAGAATACTCCATTTTCACCTTGCCTCCACTGGTGGAAATCGATTGGTCTTCATCATGTGAACACAAAAGCAGAACAAATCAGAGTTGAATAACAAATGATCTGGATTCAGCTTTAACATATCTTATATGCATTTAGATGAGAAGCATGAGATATAACATCAGAGTTGAATAACAAATGATCTGGATTCAGCTTTAACATATCTTATATGCATTTAGATGAGAAGCATGAGATATAACATCCATGTTTACAATCACATTCTTATAAGTCCTGTTTATAGAAATTAACGCCAAAGTGAAAAAATGTAGGTAATATTCCAGTGGTAATTCTACTGCTTTGTGGTCTCATTGGTTTCAAGAATGTCTTTATGCTTGGGCTTAAGTGTTCAATCTTCAGTGGTTGTTACTGATGATGGAGAGGAGAGAAGAGATCAAAATGCCTTCCAATTACATTAGGATATAGCACATTTTTTAAATACATGGAACTCTATCTAATGATTTTCTCATCATATGGCATTATCACATTCAAAGGCTATAGCTTGGTACAATGGCAAGGTCTTGAACTGGAAAGCATGAGAATGTGGGTTCTAACTTAAAAGCAGCCACTTTGTAAAAAAATGCCTAGGGTCAGGTCTGCATCCAATAAAACCCTTCCAAGAGGACCAAAATTGGCAAATGGCCCTTGGTATTACCATATGCATACTTATGCATTTTTGTTTCTACTTTGGTAATACATGCCGTCTTGTATGCTTTCTTCATAGTAAAGAGAATCATCTGGAATTACAAAGGAACTAATACTGGTTACTGGAATTAGCATATGGATATGTTTATTCCAGGCATGTTGAAGAAAATTTTGTCATTTCAATGCATTCTTAGATTCATAGTCTTCCTGATTTTGAATGGTTCTGGAGGGCTAGACATTTAGAAACTAGTGAAATAACCATCTGAATGATGACATACTGTTGAGTGTTGACATATGTTACTCTACTTTCTTTCTTCCCATAGAAAATATTGATGTCTGTGATACTTTAAAGGTTTAACCCTCCATGTGGAAATTCAATCTTAGTGGTGGGAAGGCTCTGATTTTAGCTTTTTTACCTTTTTTGAAGTTTCTCTAATTTAGACCATTCTCACTCCCAGGGGTTTTCTCTTTTACTACAAGGCATTGCTCAGCTCTATAATGAAATGAATTTGCAAGTTCTTGACACAAAGGTTTGTAGATACTTATGTCCAAATTATTGTAGCCTTGTAGATTGTATTGAGACTAAACATATTTTTATATGGTATGCATGCTATTTGTTGTAAGAATTGAAGTTAAATATCCATTTTATTTGCTTGTTTGGCTATATACACATGCACAAATTATGAAATTAATGTGATGTGCATAATGTTCTCATCATTGGTTAGTATTTCTTTATCCCTGGTTTCTTTTATTTGTCTTGTGCCATAGTATTCTTCTTTGGCTATGCCCAATCACTAATAACATTTTTTTTTTTCATTTTGTGGCCATTGTTAGTCATTGTATATTTGGCATTTTCTATTGTTTCTAAGCAGAGTAAACATTGAGGCAGTTTTATCTTGGGAAATGGTATATTCAGGTATCTAGTGATTAGTGATTACATGTGTTTGGCACACCGACCTTTAGAAATCTTGGCACAGGAATATATTAAATTACAATAAAACTCTGAATATAGTAAAAAATGAAAGGATGAAGAACTTGGAAATTCAAACTATTGGTACCTTAGTGAGTTTCTTAGTTTCTCATTACATTTTGTCTTGGACTTAAAAGTGCCAACCTTTTAAACTCCAGAGTCCAACATATCAGCTTTTTACAAGAACTACCATGCCAATTATTGACATGAAGTCCAAGTGTTGGAGAACTAGACCCATTATTTATTGAGGCTCCGGGTAACACTATGGAAGGCTAAACTGAGATGGCTCAGATGTAGAAAGGACACACAGATATAAGCTGTTCAGGACAGGGAAGTCAGGAAATTAGACTAATGGAACCCCTGGTTGATGGGGGCACAGGGTGTATCAGATAATGCATCTGGACCAGTTAAAGTACCTTGTTTTTTAATGACTACTGTCATGTTGCTTCAGGTCGGTCGTTGCCAATACACTATCCATGATTCCGTGTTCAGTATAGATTTTTTTGATAGGAAACGGTAACTTTCATTAGAAAAAACCAGAAGAACAACTGTCACTTTCTAAAGTAAAAGGTGACCCCTGAATAACATATAACTTACAACACTGCACAAAACAAAACCTCCCGATTCACCCCTTGTTTTGCTAGGTTGTCAGCTAAAGCATTTGCTGACCTCCTAGACCAATACACTTGTGCACCCAGCTCCCTTGTGAGGCTCAGTAATTCCCTTACATGTCTAAGGGACCATGTTCCCAAACTATTTGATTGCAGCCAACCTACTACTAATTTTGAATCCCCCTCCACTTCTAACTGTTGAAAACCAAATTGCTTGGCCCATCTGAGCCCCTGGAGGAGAGCCAATACTTCAGCTCTAAGCGAATCCCCCAAGCCTATTGGACCAGAATACATAGTTAGGATTTTTTCCTTCCACATCTCTAAACACACCCCCTATTCCAGAAGGTCCAGGGTTTCCATGAGAGCTGCCATCAAAGTTCAGTTTGACATTACACTGCAAAGGAGGGGACGTAGAAGACCTTGCTAAAATACTCCAGCCTCTAGTCAAATCATCTCTAGAGACATCCTTGAACAAGTCAAGAGTTTTCAGCCAATGTACTGCCTTGATGGTGATCTAGAAGAAGTTGGGCCTTTAATAGACATACTTGCTACTGTCATGTTGCTTTAGGTTGGTTCATTCTATCTTTGGGGAAGGTTGGAGATGATAATATTCATTCCTAGAAAAAACAAATCCGGATTCCTTATTGCTTGTTTTGATTTGTGAAAAATGTATGGGAAACCATGATGGAGTAAAAAGAGAAAAATATGTGTTCGTTAATGTGGTTGATTTTGTTTTCATTTGTTTCCAAAATTTCCATGTCAGCAAGAAAAAAAAACATGTTCGTTAACTTTGTTTTGTTTCCAAAAACAAGGCATGTTTTTGAAAGCAACAAAATTCTGTTTTCTAAAACAAAAACAAATTGGGGTCTCTAATCTCTTGTATGGTGAGTCACAAGTTCTCCATCTCCCACGTCTGTAGCTTCACTCAATCCCGATAGATACAATGGAGTTCTCACCGTGAGAAAGCCACAAAGCAGGGGTTGGGGATATTAAGGAATATTTTAATCAGACTTTTTTTTTGTTAATTTAATAATTTATTTTTGGGTTTTGTCCCAAGGAGCGCAAGGGGTTGGGTAAGCTTATAAGCCATTTATATACCTTGCTATCAATAAGGTTAGAATAAGTTAGAGGTGTAAATCAGATCATGCCACGTTGGCCCGTAGGCCATGCTGGGTCCTACTTGTCTCCTTTAGGATACTTTAGAGGTTAAGCCTGGCATGGCCCATGGCGAGCCTAGTCTGGGCTGGGCCATGGGCTAGACCAGGCCATTAAAGGCATATTTTTTTTGTAAAAAATTTGAAAAAACAATGAAAGTTTTTAAATAAATTAATAGACTAGACAAAAAATTGGAAAAAAATCTTAAAATTTTGTTTTATATGAATTTTGATGTACACAATTGTTTATATACGAAATAATAAAATAAAAAAAAATTACAATACGATTGGAATAAAATAGTATGATAAAATTGAAAATAAAAATTTATTTACATATATTAATATATTATATAATTATTATTATATTTACATATACATATATATGGGCCGTGTCGGCCTGCAGTCCTGAAAACCCAAGCCCGACACGACTCGATTTACAACTCTAGATTAGGCACAAGTCCTTTTTGAGAAAAAAAATGAAAAGGAAAAGATATACCATTGGATTAGAATCTATGTACAAATATTATATGATTTATAAAGCATAATATCAAATCACCAATGGAAAACATGTTTTTGAAACTAGAAATTCAAGAACATGTTTTTAGTTTCAGTTTTGAAAGCAAAAAACAAATTCGCAATCAAGAACCTCTTTTCTTTATTTTTGTTTTCAAAAACGACCTGTTTCCAAACCAGCTGGTTTTGATTTGTTTTTGGAAACGAAAACAAGAAAACAATTCATGTTGTAGATCACCCCCTTAGACTTTGATTTGTATGGGTGGTACTGGTATCTTACACCTTGGTGTATATCTTTCTTCTTCTTTAATAAAATTTTTCTTTTTTTTTTAATCTATTACAAAAAAAAAATAGATCTTTTGCAATCCTCTTTATACAAAGAATATGTGTCTCCATTGTACTTGGAAGGTTGATCATTTCTTTTATTTGTGTGTGTGTGTGTGTTTGTTATGCTAATGAAATAAAGTAACTTATTTTAAGTTTGCTGTTCTTGTGGTCTAGTTTTCACAAAATGGTTAGATCTCATGCTATCTTATTTTATTAAGCAAGCATGACTTGTATATTCTTTAATGATTTCATTGCAGTCCTTGGGGAACATGTTGTTGTTTCAGTTTCTTGTTAATGTTCTTGAAGGGGATTTCTTACCTCGTAATACAATATATAATGGTAAGCCAGTTTTCCAACTCTGATTTGATGCTTATGGTATTTGAACCTCTGTTGCTAGACTGTGGTAGTTGGCCATGCTAAAGTGCTTTACATTGTTGCAATGCAGAAACCAAGAATTGGGTCTTTCTCAGAGAATCCTTGCTCAGCATGCTTCTGGTATCCTCTTCACCAGTTCACCTTGAGAGTTATATATATTTAGTTACTATTTAAGTGCTATTATATGCTAAGTCTTCTATTATCTTCTTTTACTTGGAAATTTAGTTTTTCTTGGTCCCATTTCTCTACTTACTGGAGAAATGGCAAAGTTTTTTGAAGATTTGTTACATTCTGCAGGGTTCAAGAAGGATAAGCTACAAAAGCCTAATCAAGGACTGCCTGTCGATAATATCTGAAAGATGCCGAAAAGATTTGGAAAATTCATCAATAAAAACAGTAGACAATAGTGATGCTGCTGCTTTGGGAATTGCCTTGGCTGAACTAGAAAGAGGAACTTGTATTGCTGTGCAGAAACTCTTGGTGCTGGCAAGTTTCATTTCTAGTCCTTGGTTGAGTGATCTCCATGATAAGTTCCACTAATAAATTCCTCTAATGATCATTGCTTCATTTTTTTCTTTCTAGATCATGGAACTTGATAAGTCAAAGAAGCAAGCAGATATGCAAGGTTCTACTTCCAGATCTGATGGTTCTAGGTACTTGTTAGAGCTAGCCGAATAAGGGTAGATTAGTCATTTTATTTCTGTTAAGTTATGTGCTTATGTGGCAGTCTTAATAGAGACTTCCTGTCCCATACTTAAGTGGGGGTAGTTTAGTCTTTGTACTACTAATTAGAGGCTAATCCATATTAAGGGTCGACTGATAGGGTTTAATCTATCAAGTTCGACTGTTCTCTTCATCTTCTTCTTCTTCTTCTCTTCTCCTGGTTCGAACTACTGTAGTTACAGAACAAACATGGTATTAGAGCAGGGCGTTGCTCTCTAAATCTCCTCACAGATTCGTGACCTCATTTTTTTTCTTCTTTCTGGGCTGAAAAATGAAGAACACAGATTCGACCTAGGTCTAAGAACACCTTAGTTCTTCTTTCTCTGCATAGAACCTGACTTTTTTCAAGAGAACAACTTCAGAAGTGGATGGTCAACTGAAGCTCTCCATCGAAGGTTGGTTACCTCCTTTTTTTTTGTGCTGTTGGTATTTCTGGGTTGAAAGCCTTCAAAATCTGCGGGGACTGATAAGAACCTAGAGAACTAGGTTGTTTGTAGCCTTGATTCTTGGAAAAAAGGTCCAAGAACAGGCTGTGTTTACAGTGGCCAAATGGTGTAAGGGTATGTTTGACCCCTTTTTTTTGTTGGTCTGTAGTTGTTTTGAAGCCCGTGTTGGTCACGAGTGACCTGAATTGAATGACAGGTTACTGCAGTGGCAGTAGTTGATGTTTTCTTTGGATTTGTAGTGCCCTCTGAAAAGGTTAGACAGATCTGTACCATGTGTGACAGCTATGGTTGTGTGGTGGTGCTTGTGATGATCAATCTCTATTGAGCAGCTTCAAGAGGGCTTGTATGCAGTCAGTGAGTTGCAGAATTAATGTCAGTGTGATTCATGATTTTGTGAAATTAGTAGTGGTGTGAACAAGAACAAAAGTTTGTGTACCTATCAACTGTGTTTGGGGACTGCTGTAGTGTTTGGAACATCAAACTCCTGACAACAGTACTTAGTTGGCTACCGGGAATTCATATTAGAAGTAGCATTGGAAGAGCATCATGGCAGCAACTTGAGATGGTCGTAGTGATCAGAAAC
>NW_010729208.1:928665-945763 GCF_000365185.1 Nelumbo nucifera
AGCTCTATCAAGAGTATTTCGATCTGCAGCAAGGGAATAAAACCCTAGAAGAGTACTATGCCAGTATGAAGAACCTCAGAAATGAACTCAATGTCTATCATCCCCTCACTCCAGATGTTAAGGTTCARCAACAACAGAGGGAACGACTAGATGTCACTAGGTTCTTAGTGGGGTTGAAATTAGAATATGAACCAGTTAGGGCCTAAATATTATGAGGCTCTACTCTTCCTACACTTGAGGAAGTGTTTGCACGGCTTCGTAGGATTTCTTTGGGGCCTACAGAAAATCCCACACAGTCTGACAGATCAACATTTGTGATAGCCAGAGGAGGTGGACGTGGTACTAAAGGGGGAGGACATGCCTCCCGAGGAGGTCGTGGTGCTTCCGTATTTGGCCGTGGTGGTGGTCGTGACTCAGGGGGAGGCCGTGGTAAAGGAAAAAGTAACTATACAAGGAAGTGTACCCATTGTGGCAGGGACAGACATTTGGTGAATTTCTGCTATGATCTCCATGGCCCTCCTACATGGGCCAATCATGTAGTAGCTGGTGGGGTTGATGTCAGTGATAACCAACAGACAGATCTAACTCATTCCACATCTACATCTGTTTTCGGGAAGGAGATGGTGAGTGTACCGCGTGATGAGTATGAGCGGTTCCTCCAGACTACTTCACAACATACTACTGCCACCCTTGCCCACTCAGGTATAGYTTGTCTATCATCCAAACCCTYTCCCTGGATTATTGACTCTGGAGCCTCTGATCACATGACCGGGACTCTAGGTGTGTTCTCTTCCCTCTCTGAAACTTCCACATCTCAAACTGTTACCCTTGCCAACGGTTCCTCTTCTCCCATCTATGGTGTTGGTAATGTTGACACGACTTCTCTTTCTTTATCATCTGTTCTATATGTTCCTAAGTTTCCATTCAATCTTATGTCTGTTAGTAAATTAACCAAGACTCTTAATTGCTCTATTACATTTTTCCCTTCTTTTTGTGTTTTTCAAGATTTCAAGACGGGGAAGAAGATTGGTGGGGGGCATGAGGCTGGTGGATTGTATTACCTTGACGGTGGTGGATCGACAGTTGCACTTCAGACTTCACTCACTCCTCTACAGTGGCATTGTCGATTAGGACATCCATCTCTTAAGGCTCTCAAGATATTGGTTCCATCTTTGAGTCATTTGTTGTCTTTACAGTGTGAGTCGTGTCAGTATGGGAAACATCGTCGTGTTCCCTTCAATCCTAGAGTTGAAAGTCGTATGTTGAGTCATTTTGCTTTGGTTCATTCAGATGTTTGGGGCCCGATTAAAATAAAGTCTTATAATGGTTGCAAGTATTTTGTCACTTTTATTGATGATTGTTCAAGGATGACATGGATTTATTTAATGAAAGAAATGAGTGAATTATTTTCCATTTTTCAAAAATTTCATGCTGAAATACATACACAATTTGGTGTTCCAATCAAAGTATTTAGAACAACATGACATCATTCATCAAATTTCATGTGCATCCACTCCTCAACAAAATGGGGTGGTTGAACGAAAGAATCGTCATTTCCTTGAAACTACTCGATCTATTCTTCATCATGAGTGTTCCTAAACAATTTTGGAGTGATGTACTTACTGCGTGTTTCCTTATTAATCGGATGCCCTCTTTCATTCTTCATGGTCGGTCTCTCTTCTCTATCTTGTTCCCCACCTTGTCTCCCTTTCCATTAATACCTCGTATCTTTGGCTGTGTGTGCTTTGTTCACAATCTGAGTCCTGAAATAGACAAGCTGCGACGCTCTATTAAGTGTGTCTTTCTTGGCTACTCTCGGACTCAAAAAGGGTACAAGTGTTACAATCCCATTACTCGGAAGTGCTATGTCTGTCCTTATGTCACATTTTTTGAGTCTGTCCCCTTCTTCTCGAGACCTGAAGTATCCGTGTCTTCACTTTTGCTTCCTCTTTCTCTTCCAGTCAGTGATCCCGTTCCGGGTGTTCCAGTTGGGGTTGACCATTCACCTCCTCCAGTGCAGATCCCTACTGAACAACCACCGATCCAGCACGTGTATACTCATCGACAGACACCTTTTCCTCCAGCTTCTACCTTGTCTGCAGATCCTGTTGTTGCTCTTGTCCCTGAACCTTCAGGACTTGATCTTCCCACTGCTTTATGAAAAGGTAAACGTAGTTGTACCCTCCATCCTATTTTTAATTTTGTTTCAGTATCTCGCCTTTCCGCTTTAGATCGCCAGTTTGTTTCACTGTTGTCATCTATTTCTATACCTAAGAATGTCCGAGAGGCTCTTAGCTCACCTGGGTGGCGGCAGGCAATGGAGGAGGAACTCTTTGCCCTTCAGCATACTCACACATAGGAGCTCACTACTCTTCCACCTGGTAAGCATGTTGTGGGTTGTAAATGAGTGTATACTGTTAAATACTTGCCAAATGGTAGTGTGGAGCGTCTGAAGGCCAAACTTGTTGCTAAAGGTTATTCACAATTGTATGGAGTGGATTATATGGAGACCTTCTCTCCAGTGGATAAGATTGGCTCTGTTCGTGTCTTAAATTCCCTGACAATTATGTATGATTGGCCCTTGTTTCAACTTGACATTAAAAATGCATTCCTTCATGGTGACCTTATGAGGAGGTATATATGGAGCAACCACCTAGGTTTGTTGCTCAGGGGGAGGATGGTAAGGTGTGCAGACTGAAAAAGGCAATTTATGGGTTGAAACAATCGCCTCGTGTTTGGTTTGGGAAATTTAGTGAAGTGGTGAAGAATTTTGGAATGAAACAATGCCAGGTTGACCACTCGGTGTTTGGCTATGATTCAGAAGCCGGAAAGATTTTATTAGTGGTCTATGTGGATGATATTGTCATAACTGGTAGTGACAAATTGGGGATCGATAAACTAAAGGTTTTTCTGCAAAATCATTTTCAAACAAAAGACCTTGGGACATTGAAGTATTTCTTGGGTATAGAAGTTGCTAGATCAAGACAAGGWGTAAACCTGTGCCAAAGAAAATATGTTCTTGATCTGCTGGATGAAACAGGATTGTTAGGTGCAAAACCGGCAGAAACTCCCATGGAACCAAATGCTAAGTTGAGCATTGATACAGGGGAAATATTTGATGATCCTGGAAGGTGTAGACGGCTAGTGGGGAAGCTGAACTATTTGACTATCACGAGACCAGACATTTCCTTTGCAGTTAGTGTGGTGAGCCAATTTATGCAGAACCCTCGGATACCTCACTGGGATGTAGTTCTTAGAATTGTAAGGTACTTGAAGGGAGCTCCAGGCCGTGGGTTATTGTACAAACCAGGAGGAAAACTTGAAGTAATTGGGTATACAAATGTAGATTGGGCAGGCTCTGTGTTTGATAGAAGATCTACTACAGGCTATTGCACATTTTTTGGAGGAAATCTTGTGACATAGAAGAGTAAGAAGCAGACGGTTGTGGCAAGGAGCAGTGCTGAAGCCGGATACAGAGCCATGGCACACACTACATGTGAATTAGTATGGCTGAGGAATCTCCTACAAGAAATCGGGTTCTCCTTGGATAGACCTATGAAATTGTACTGTGACAATCAAGCTGCACTCCACATCTCATCTAACCCTGTTTTTCATGAGAGAACAAAGCACATAGAGATTGGTTGCCACTTTTTGAGGGAGAAGGTCCTTACTGGAGAGATAAACACAGAACATGTGGGCTCAGGTGATCAGTGGGCATATTTGTTTACAAAAGGCTTAAGCTTAGGGAGAGTGAACTATATATGTAACAAGATGGGATTATATGACATATAATCTCCAGCTTGAGGGGGAGTGTTAGAGCTAGCCGAATAAGGGTAGATTAGTCATTTTATTTCTGTTAAGTTATGTGCTCATGTGGCAGTCTTAATAGAGACTTCCTGTCCCATACTTAAGTGGGGGCAGTTTAGTTTTTGTACTACTAATTAGAGGCTAATCCATATTAAGGGTCGACTGATATCTATCAAGTTCGGCTGTTCTCTTCATCTTCTTCTTCTTCTCTTCTCTTGGTTCGAACTACTGTAGCTACAGAACAAACAGTACTCAATGCTTTCTTCTTGAAATGCTTGTTTCTCATATGGACTATTTGACTACTGATGTATCAATTTCTGGTGCTTGGCAGAATCCCTCTCATGGAGGTAATTCTGGATGAACTTACTTATGATGAAGATCTTCTTAGCTCATTTCTCCAGGTAATTGTTGCAGTTGTTTATCTCTTTTGGTTTGTTCTTTTTTCCCCTGTTTGAAAGAGATGCAACCAGACATTGCAAACCAGCACAGAAATAGAAGAAAAAGAACAAAAATATCATACAACAGCTAGTGGAAGAAGATTAAGAGCAGAATAACCAGTCCTCAATAGCAATCCACTAGAGTGAACAATAGTTCTTGAGGGATGAGATTGGGAAGATCCATAAACCATAGAAATATGGTTGCCAAAGGGGATTTAGTAGTAATTATGATGAAGAATGCCTTGCTGGGGGTCCAGGGGTAGAGCCACCAGCTCAGATGTTATGTGAAATTTATCCATACAATGTCATTACAGATATCTATACAGGGGTATTTTTATCAGTTGCATATGGATTAGGGCATCAAAGTAATAAACCTTAGTTTAACATTATAAAATACTAGCTTTCTGCTAGAGCTGTAATGAGTGATTGAAAATAGTGGAATTTCAAAGAGATCCTCCATGGATGTAGGCTCAATATGCCAAACCATGTAAATCTGTGTGTTCTTCTCTTCACCTTGATTTCTTTGCTATTCTTCATTCTCTTCACAATAGATCGGCTGGTTGAAAAACAATAGTTTGGGAAGATGGCAAACATAAATAGTTCTATTGGGGAGATTGGGGAGTTGTCAGCCTAGAGTGTGGGATAATTTGAATGTAAGATGTGAACTATTGAGTCAGGTGACAATACTGGCCTAAACACTTCTTCCATGTACTTATATCCACCAATATAAAGCTATATGGTTAACAGTCAAAAAGATTGACTTGGAGAGAAAGTAGAAGAAAAGTAATTTTCTTATTTTTGACAAATAAATAAATTTGATAATAAAAAGATAGAAGGCTGAATGTCAACTCAAGGACTATTATTGTCACCCTAAAGCCCTATAAAACTATAATGCTAACTCCCTAAATTACCCTTGACCAATTGGCAGTAATAAATAATATCAAAATATGCCCGAGTTATTCTCTACAAAACACTTAAATAAAAAACTAAATAGACAATTTTTTCTCACAATCAAAAGTTTACTCTAACTTGCTGACTGCTAAACTAAAATTAGTGAAACTTGGACAGAAATTATAGATTCATGGGCGATTCAGTAGATAAGGCCCATATGGTAAAATTTGACATTGGCCATTGATACTATTGCAGTCCTTAATGTCTAGCAATTGAGAGGCAATTTAATGAAGACCATTAACTTTTTCTGTCCAGCCTGATGTTTTGAAGTTCTCTTCAATACTCCTTGAACTTCAACATATCCAAAATTCAACTTAATCCAACAGTTAGGCTGAGAGAAATTGAATCTGCAACTACTGCCCAAAAGTTGAACTATTGACTTTGATAGTTTCCTTTTACAACCTCCTGTTTGAGTTTTTCTTTTTTTTTTTCTTTTGCTTTGTCAATGTTTGCTTAAATCCATCTGCATCAAAAGGTAATCTAATGCTTTAATTCAAAACAACTAGTAAGTCATGGGTTAATTAATTGGACCTTCACCTGGATATAAGTGAACATGATCTCAAGTCCATCACTTTACTTGTGGCCCAAGCTTTGCATGTTTTTACACACCTAAACACCTTGTCTTTTGAGTTATTAAAAGATTGTGATATTTCCTATCCAATAAACCCAAGATAGCATATTTTATCATTAGCTGAAACTTTATTAATTGAAATAAAAAATGAGATTGCTACAAAGCAATGCCTAAGCACTTGCAAAATTTGGCTAGGCCCTGTTATGTGCCCGTTATTTTTGCAATATCCGATTTTAGGGAATCATTCCCCAGAAAAGTTGAATTCTGGTTGCTCCTTGTTTTGCTAAGCCATTCACCAAGCTATTGGAAAATCTAGGAGTCTGGCGCAGTACGAAAACAAACCATGTCAAGAGAAGCTTCAAAGAAAAGAGCAAAAGCCGAAATAAACAAGAACAACTCTTCACTGAATGCTTGAGAAAAAATCCACATAAAACTCCCCCAACTTTGCCCTAGCTATTCTTTATATAGATTTCTTTTACACCCTTATGCCCCTTACAAAGAAATTTCCTAATCTAATAAACACTGCTTATTATAATCCTACTAAATTTCTTCGAAAAAGAAAGTCCTAATTGAATACAAATTCGGAAATCACACAATAATGCTAACTTAGTAAATACGAACTAAGATAGAAACTCTGCAATGGTGTCGACATGGTAAAAACGAACTAAGGTGGGTTGTCGAAGTCAACTTAGTAATTGTTTACTAGTTGGGCCGAATCTTGTACTACATCATCCTCCCCGGGTTGGAGAGAATCCAGCCTTGAATTCATGTTACCAACTAAGAGGCTGCTAACATATGGTATTGCACTTTCGTTGTGGAATCCTCCAATACGAATTGGAATATCTTCACCATATATCTTATTATTTTGAAATATATCTCCTGCACTTCACATAAGATGGTTCTTCCTTTAATGACCATTCTGAACATTGCAAAACTGCTTGCCAATAAAGATCTTCATATGCTTGTATAAAGACAATGTGATCATAACCTCCAAGATTATAAGTATTATTTTTGAAATTCATAATGAATGATGGAGTATTCCTCCTTAGTAATTGGTTCCTCATTAGAGATTGGGGGTTTGTTCCAATGAACAAGTTCAACAGATATTCTTGAGGAGAATGGCCATGTAAGGTTTTCGTTGCAATCCTCAATAATATTAAAGCAATCAATAAAGTCATAAAGTTTGGTTTTACCTTTTGACTTTGAAATTGCTAATTCCTCTATGAAACTCCAATCCATGAATTCATTTAAGGCTATACCTCTATTAAACTCTGGGAACTCAAATTTGAGATCTATTTCCCGTCGCTTCTGTTCACCACTTGCAACTACAACCAATTTGGTTGCTTGCCAAGTAGAGAAACCTCCATGAAACTTTGGGATCTCAATATTGAAACCCGTTTCCCACTGTTTCTGGTCACCACCCACAACTACATCCGAGTTGAATGCTTGCCTTGATGATGAAAAGGAACGAGTGGAAACACTTGCCTTGGAGTCATTGTCCCCTCGCAACGATTTCAACCCTTGAGCAAGTGTGTTGACTTGTCTTCTCAACTCTGCCACCTCTTGTGTTTTGCTGTCGAGTTCCTGCTCCATGATTTGAGCCACTTGTTTCTTCTTAGGAGCCATAATCCAAAGAATGATCAAACATGTGCTTTGATACCAACTGGCGTAGTGCGGAAACAAACCACGTGTTAGAACCGTCTGTACAAGGGTAGTATAGTCCTTTTATGTTTAGTTATATATGTATTGTTCAACTGATGTGTCTCTCACATAAGTGAGGGCACAATGGTAATTCTTGTATACCTTAGAAGAGTATAAATAAAATAAGGGCCGACTAGAGGGATTTGAATTTTTCTCTCTAGTTCGGTTGTGACCTTTTCTCCTTTTTCTTCTCTCTCTCTTATCCTTCTCTTTCTTCTGATATGAACTAATACGAACATCTAGTTTGAGTTTTATCATGGTATCAGAGTAATCAGTTCAGATCAGTTGTCTCCTTTTCTCTCTGTTCTGTGTATTCCTTTCTAGGGTTTTGCAGAATTCTCATTGATACATAGAGAGTTTTCCAGAAAGAAAGAGAAGGACTGGTCGTTTTCTCTTTCTGGGGGTTTCCATGCCTCCAATGAGGGCAGTCGTTGTGGTTTTGTGTGGTTGGTAGAAAACCCTCTACTCGCAATTCGAAGAGGGCTGGTTTTGTGATGGTGACAGTGTAGACTTGGTACCCTCTACTTGACAGGTACATGATCTTTGAACTAAGTTGTGGTATGTAGCAAGTTTTTTTATATGTTGCAGAACTGAATATCCTATTCGTGAGGTGTGTTGTGAGGGTTTCTAGTGCTGATAGTAGACGGCAACAGTAGTGCTGTTGCTAAAAGTGGTGAATAGTTGTGAATATTGTTGCTGAAACAATGGTGAATAGTTGTGAGTGTTGTTGCTGAAACCTGGTACTAGGAACCCTAGTGGTGTTCAGTCATTCGTGTGGAGTGTGGTGATTTATTAGGGCAGTAGAGTAACAATTTAGTGGTACAACTTCCCATTGTTTTCTTGTGCAGTCATGGGAGACAACGGTGAATACAAATCAAGTGTGATGGTGCCTTCTGATTATCTGAATGTGCAGATGACCTCTATAAAACTGAATGGTGAGAATTATGTCCCTTGGGCTAAGTCTGTTGAAGTTTTCYTGAAAGCCAAAAAGAAAGTGAAACATGTAAGGGAAGATAAACCCCCAATTGATTCTCCGGGATATGATGAATGGGAGCAGGAGGATGCTCAAATTATGACTTGGCTATGGAACAACATGGAGTCCAAAATTAGTGTGAACTTCATGTTTTTAAATACAACCAAGGAAGCCTGGGATCATGCAAGGAAAATATAATTTGGACAAGACAACACTACTAGGGTTTACCAACTGTACCAAGAGTACTTCAATCTGCAACAAGGAATCAGAGTCTTGAGGATTATTATGCTAGTATGAGAAATTTATGAAATGAGTTGAATGTTTATCATCCTCTTACACCTGATGTCAAAATTCAGCAACAATAGAGAGAACAGTTGGATGTGACCAGATTTTTAGTAGGGTTGAAGTCTGAGTATGAACCCGTAAAGGCACATATACTAGGTGGATCTGCTCTTCCCTCTCTCGAGGAAGTGTTTGCTCGTCTTCGGAGGATTTCAGTTGGACCCACAGAGACTTCCACTATGTCAGATAGGTCTGCATTTGCAGTTACAAGAGGGGGAGGTTGTGGTGGTAGAGGAGGTCAACATGGTCGTGGTAGTGGTGGTGGACCCATGTATGGTCGTGGTGGTGGTGGCATGTATAATCGTGGTGGTGGTCGTGTTGGAGGATGAGACTCAGGGGTAGCCTGTGGTAGGGGACGTGGTGATACTCAGAGAAGGTGTACTCATTGTGGTATGGAGGGACATACTATCAACTTTTGCTATGATCTACATGGCCCACCTTCAACCTGGGCAAATCATGCAGCTGTAAATGGTGGTAGCTTAAGACAAGAATCTCAAGTTATTGATAAGATCCCCACTAATCTACAAATACTTCCAAAAGGAGATGGTGAGTGTTTCACGAGATGAGTATGAGCAGTTCATTCAGGGTACATCTCAACAGAACGCGGCTACCCTTGCACACACAGGTACGGCTTGTCTGGCATCCACACCTTCCCGTTGGATTATAGATTCTGGAGCCTTCGATCATATGATTGGAACTCCAGGTGTGTTTTCATCCATTTCTCTGTCATCCTCTTCCCAATCTGTTACTCTTGCCAATGGCTCTACATCAACCATACGTGGTGTTGGTAATGTTGACATAGACTCCTTATCCCTTTCCTTAGTTTTATATGTTCCCAAGTTTCCCTTTAACATAATGTCTGTTAGTAAATTAACTAAGTCTCCATTCATAAAAAAAAAAAAATTAACCAAGTCTCTTAATTCGGCTGTGACCTTTTCTCCTTCTTCTCCTTTTCTCTCTCTTATCCTTCTCTTTCTTCTGATCTGAACTTATACAAACATCTAGTCTGAGTTTTATCACCACGTTCAGAGAAGCTTCAAAGAAAAGAGCAAAAGCCAAAATAAACAGGAAGAACAACTCTTCATTGAATACTTAAGAAAAAAACAACATAAAACTCCCCTAACTTTGCCCTAGCTACTCTTTATATAGATTTTTTTACACCCTTATGCCTCCTACAAAGAAGTTTCCTAGTCTAATAAAACACTCCTTATTATAATCCTATTAAATCTCTTCAAAAAAGAAAGTCTTAATTGAATACAAATTCAGAAGTTACACTGTAACGCTAACTTGGTAAATACGAACTAAGATAGAAACTCTAAGATGGCAACAACTTGGTAAAAATGAACTAAGATGGGTTGTCAAAGCCAACTTAGTAATTGTTTACTCAGTGGGGTCGAACCTCGTACTAAATTAGAGTCCAATAGAAGCTGCTTGTATTCAGTTCTTTGCCAAGTGTTTGGTTTCTCTAACGATACATCTTTATGTTGAAGAGCCCATGCATCTTCCTTTTAACTGGATCACTATTGTGCAAGGGTTCCCTTCCACCATCAAAAGGCTGGGATTCAAGTCTTTCACCAATCTTAAACCTTGCAATACTGCCAAAGTGTCAATAATTTAGCTCTTGTTGAATCTTAAATGCTGATAGGTCCTGAAAACAAACAACTAACTCTCCTGTTCTGTGTTTTTTTTCTAAAACCACCCCAATGACCAATATTGCCAGAGTTCCCAAGCCACAACCATCAAAGTTTGGTTTGAGGTGTTAGGAATGGAAGGTTGACACACAGCATGTGAAAGCTTGTAGTTGAGGTGGAATCAACCATGTTCCTCCAGTTTCTTATTATATTATCTGGAGTAAAAGGAGCAAAAAGTTTCCATTGTTTTCACCCAATGTGCCACCTTAATGAAGATGTTCTCCAAGATAGTATGTTTTAGATGTAATTTCATTATAATCAAAATATGTATGCTATGCCAATTGCTGTCTCTGAGGTATTTTTGCATTTTAAAAGAGATTGTTATTAGTTTTTGAAGTGCTTGTTTTAGAAAACCATTCCGAAATTATAAGTAGTCAAAATATGTTTTAAAGAGTTAATGTATCTTGAAGTCGAGTCATGGCATGATGGTGGATTTAGTTGGATTAGGTAAATAGATCCATAAAGGCCCATAGTGTAGCTAAAACTAGATTTATAAATTTACAATAACTTCTTTTTACTTATTTTCTTGATTATAATAACCTGCCTCAAAGTTTTAAATCATTGTATGTTCCCCTGTTTGTTCTATTTGTTTGTACCTCTGGCTATGTGCCTGTTTGTTTTGTTGGAGGGGGAGCAATAACCATGAAGCAGTTTAATACCATCCGGTTGCTCCATGAACTCTATCTTGTACATAATTTCATTATGTTGAAAGTTAAACAACCTTCAAGCTGCAGGCATTAAATTAAGTGAATTCTTATGAGCTTCTGAAAATGGTGGTTCACAGAGATTCCTTTTTTCAATCACTCTTTTAGAAAAAAAAATACTAATGTTATTACTGCAGTTTTTATCTAAACCACTCCTTTAGTAAAATCTACTGCTATGATAGTAGTATTTGTGCTGAAATATTAGTTATCCTACATGATTTACAGCTAGCTAAATCTGTGCATTTAAAAAAACATTTTATGAAAGAAATCACAAAGCTTACTATGGAGTTGAGGATAACATACAGCTGGGCTTCTTGTAGATTGGCCAGCACTGTTGCTGATGAACTAGAAAAAAAAGGGGGGGGGGGAGGGTGGGGCAAAACAAAGGCAAATGTATTGGGGTATAGTACCCCTGGGAGGGAATTTATAGTTCTTAAGGTCGCTAGCCAAGGCTAGCTATCTTAGTGTGGTGCTTACCACATGTAAATACATTTTATTATACATATTTTGATAAATAAATTTAACAGTTACTGATTAAAAAACACAATCTATTGCATCTTTTGTGGTTATACATTTCTTTTTAGTTCTAGCAAGCATAGTTTTCTATGTAAACTGTTAGAATGGGTATTTTCCGTTCTTATAAGATTTCTCTTATACAGATACTGAGAATACTATGTTTTGCAGGTTTTTTGTGATCCTAAATGGAGGTTGGAAATAATATTACAGTATTTTTCAAAGTACCTGACAAAGGTTTGACAACTCTGATATTTGTGAATCTTAAAGTCTTTAAGCAAGTCTTCCCCTTTTTAAAGCTAAAGTATATTTGTATTAACTGAACAAAATAATACAAAAGATTTATAAGGTTCCATGTACAAAGAGTTTCTGTACATCTGATCTACATTTAAGGACCTCCAAAAAAGTCAATAGTCAAAAAAGAAGAAGATAGTTCATCTTCTTTGAACAACCTATGAACAGACACCCAACTTCTTATCTCATCAAAGACCTGGCTTATCACTTTCTCTTCTGATAAAAAAGCCCTATGGTTCCTTTCCAACCATATTGCCCACAGCCCACAGGTCTGCTAATGGGATGGCTGACCACAGAAGTCTGCCCCTCTTGTTTATGTCTGAGATATGCCATCCAACCATTACTATGGTCTTTGACTGAGCTGGGCATGCACCAGGAATATGGGACAGTTTTGTGAAGTATTCCCAAATTCTGGAGTATCTGCAATGTTATAAGTGGCTAGCCAATTCAGATTCCATGTTGCACAATAGGCATAATATGTCAGCCAGGTTTATGCCTTTTCTCACCAACATTTCCTTGGACACATCTCTGCAGCTATGCATGCAAAAAACTTTATCCTAGAGGGTGTGGCAGTGCCCCATATTTCTTTGCTTGGAAAACCATCTTATTGTTACTCATCCCCTTATAGAAGGGTTTGGCAGTGAACAAGCCTGACTTTATCCATTTCCAACATCTAGGGTCCAAGTTGTCGATTCTCTGATTTAGAGGAGGCGCAGAAAGTCTGCCTATTTTGACTCCAAGTCCATTCCTCTCATCTTAGGTGCATGGTTATCTGTATTTGTCTTGTTTTCCCCTATTATTAGTCTTTTGTTGATAAAAAAATATTGGGAACTGTTATCTATCATAGATGATTAGGAGAAGGAAGGAGAAGAGGTGAGAGAAAAGGAAAGCAGATGAGAAAAGAAGCAAACTTGAGTGTGGCAACAGCCCACACTTTTCTTATATTAAGAGTTGTTGATGTGAAAATTTTAAGAAATTCTCATGCAACATAATTCACTCAATCGAGTGATTGAGTTCTCGTTTTTTATTTTTGGGTAAGGCCCATTCAGGGAATCATATGGATTGTTCCCCCTAATTAACACCTTTTGATTCTGATTTAGAGAATTGAATGCATAGAACAAAAGAAAAGAATAATAGAGTACTTAAAAAGAACTTTTCATTTGCATTTCTTTTACGTACTTGAAGTTTAGAAGAATGAGAAAGAAAAAAGGTACAATTGAGAAACTCCACAGCAATACATTTCTCTCTTTCTTTTCCTTTTAATACAAAGAAGATTTCCTTTTCACTCCTTTCTTCATAATAAGTTGCAGTCAATCAGATGAAATTCTGATTATAGACAGCCTTAATCCTCTTGGATTTTGTATACAAGAAGGGAACCTAGTCAGTCAAATTGAATATTTGACTACAAACGGTTTTTATTCCTCTATTCTTCATTTTCATTTGAAGGGAACCATAATCAGTCCTTGGGAATTAGGTTGTAGATGGTTTAGTCCCTAACTTGTCTTGATAGAGGCACCATAACCAACCAAGTAAAAGCACCTGATTGTAGATGGTTTCTTTCCCTTTATTTCCTTTCTTAAAAGTGAAACATAAGTGGGAGGATACATAGCAGAAGACACATGTAGGAAGTAATTATAGAGAGGACTTTCCTTTACCTACCTGTATTAGTGAGATTTCTTTTCTTCCTTGTCTTCTCTTGAGAACTTCTCTTTTCTTCTCTATTTATTTTGTTTTTTTAAGAAACTCTAGGAGTGGTATGCTCTAAGAACAATTTTCTCTGAGGAGGGACCCTAATTTCCCCTTAAAGAGCTTAACTAGGGAGTGGGGTAGTTATGCAACTCCCCTCCCCCTAGGTGAAGGACACCTATCCTTCCCACTTAAATAGAGGGAATTCCCATACAGGACACCCTATTTAGTTTTGATGATTTAGCTAGCACACTAGCCAACCCACTTATTTGGGTTATAAGCTATTTTAGTTTTATTTGGCTAAGTTAAAAAAAATCCTTCAACAAGAGTGTTTTAAAATAGGATGAAATGGCGCATGCCTATGTGCCATAATAACCAACAGGAACTTATGATGTCAAGCATATGCAAGATTTTGAGTCTTAGTTTCAGTACCAGCATAGTTCTTGATTGGGATTAGAAAATCCCCTTCAGGATTTTGTATTAGAAGGTAAAGTCTGCTTTCTTAAAGGTTTGGAATTTCATCAAATCAAGATGAAATCTTAATATTCCCAGGATTTTATTAAAATAGAAAAGAAACTTATTATCATGTTATGCTTTCCAAAGTTCTACAACATGTAGAACACCAATTAGATGGTAAAAGGGCCAGTGGGTCAGCCAAATTTTATTAAACTCAGCCATCCAGGTCAATTAGTTATCAGGAATCTAGCCTGCTGTCATCAGTTTAAATATCAACCCAAACCTGACCAAATTGGACCTGTATTTAAACCCATGCAAACTTGTCTTCTAGTAGACTTGTAGTTACCACTTATTTATTTATTATTCATGCTATTATTTTTTTTGTTTCAGCCTTCTGTTCGCACAAGGAAGTCAAATAATTCCTCAGATGATGCAACATTTCATGGTGTTCTGAAGTGCTTCTCAAATGTTACAAGCGCAAAAAGCATTGTCAAGAAGATGAGTATTGAAATAGCTCAATTGTTGCTAGCAAATGGCTTCAATGTAAGTGGTATTTCTTGAAATATTTTAATTATATAAAACAAATCTAGATGCATTAGTATTTGCTTTTTCTTAAGTGCTACTGCAGTTTTGGGGATTCCATGATATATTATATCTTTCATACCCATGATGTTTTCTCATTCTTTTTTTTTGATGAATGAAAATAATTTATTAATCCAGAAATAAGGAGGCAATACAGGAAACTCAAAAAGAGGCACGAGCTGTTACCTCTTCTAATAAAGTATTACATCAAAGTAAAAAAAAAAAAAATAGCCCAAGTAAAATTACAGAGCAGCCCAAAATAAATGTTCCCTTGAAGCTCCCTGCTTAGCTAACCCATCCACTAAGGTATTTGCTGATTTTCCCACCCAAAGAAAGCTAACAGTCATGTTTCTTGTGAGCTAGTCGACTTTCCTCAATAAGTCTCTGTGTCACCACATAGCTGAAGCTGGGTCTATCAACCATCCGACAACATTCTTAGAGTCTCCTTCAACTACCAATTGCTGAATTCCTAATTGTTCTGCAATCTGAATACCTTGTACCGCCGCTAACATCTCAGCTCTATTAGAGTCTCCTATTCCCACGGAGCCTGAAAACAAGGCTAAGATGTTACTCTCCATATCTCTCAGCACCCCTCTTATCCCCGATGGGCCTGGGTTTCCTTGGCTGCTGCGATCAAAGTTCAGCTTTGCCCATCCTTTAGGCGGGAGGATCCACATTGCAGTTTCCTTGTCCTTCCTTGTATGGCTGTTAGCCACCGCTATCCAGTTTCTCCATATATCATCAAAGGAAAAAATATGAAAGTCCATAGTTCTCAACCAATGAATGGCCTTAGTTAAGATACAATCCTCAACAGCCTGAATGCTTCTTTCCTTTTTCTTGAACACCCTTGCATTGTAGGCCACACAACTGACTTAAACCTGTGGACAGATTCCACCTGCACCCAAACAAAGAAAAAATCCAACTCCAAATAGCACTAGAAAAAGAACAAGAAACAAGTGGGAGCAATCCTCACCACTAGCCCTACAAAGTACACACTAGTTAGGGGACAAACACATGAAAGGCCTTTTCTTCTATAAGCAGTCCAAGGTATTAATCTTTCTATAAAACACCTCCCAACAGAAAATAACAATTTTAGGTGGAACAGGTCTAGACCAAATCTCTTTGGTTGGAAAACCCCACTATCTCAGGGAAGAGCAAAGGGACTTAAAAAAGAAAGCACAAGTGAAGTAACTTTTTGGATGAGGGGACCATAATCTCACATCCACATTAAGAGGGTCCAGAAAGACATTACCAAGCAGAGACAACAGATCTGAAACATTGTTAAGTTCATCATCCCTCAAACCTCTCCGAAAACAAAGTCCCAACATAAGGACGAGGGTGAAGTAGGGGATGGGAATGAGAGATAGCTTTTTCCTTGTAAAGGGAAATAGAATAAAGAGGCTGGAATTGGTCCTTAAGTGCAACAGTACCCACCCAAGTGTCTTCCCAAAATAAAACATAATTACTAGAGTTAACATCATACCTGACAGAGTTGAGAAATTGAGGGAGGATACTCTGGATTGCTTTCCAAGGAGATGCCATCATTGCTTGACGTGATACACCAACATCCCATCCATTTCCTAGTCTGCCATGTATACTAGCTATCACTTCATGCCACAACCTCTCCCTTTCTCTAGGCCACCTCCACAACCATTTTCCAAAGAGAGCTTTATTCCTGAGAGTTAACTTTCCTAGTCCCAGTCCACCTTTTTCTTTACTCCTACAAACTATTTCCCAGTTGATTAAATGATCTTTCTTATCCTCCCCTGGCTCCCAAAGAAAAGTTCTCATTAATCTCTCCAGCTTCGTAGCCTCCCTTTAGGAATCCTAAAAATGGATAAATAATAGACCAGTAGGTTTGCTAAGGTGGCTCTCAATAAAGTCACTCTACCCCCTATAGAGATGTAGTTTCTTTTCCAAGAAGCTAATATTTTTTCAAACTTTTCCAAAACAGGGGTCCAAAAACTACTCTCTTTTGGGTTAGCCCCTAGGAGGAGACCTAGGTACTGCAAGGGCCAAGAAGAAACGAGACAACCTAAACAATCTGTCACAGATTGAACAACCCCCTCATTCATGTTGACACCTACCACACAACTCTTATCCAGGTTTATCTTCAAATTGGAGACCTTCTCAAAGTGTTGTAGCAATGCTCTAAGATTCCTCACTTTTTGCTTGTCACCCGCTTCACAAATATTATGATATCATCAGCAAACTGTAGATGGGTTACCCGTGAAAGAATGGTAGGATCCATCTAATGGACGCCATAAAGGTTGCGGAATGGGTGGGCGAATTTCAAAAATTTTTCTACCTTCTCCCAACTGGGAATCATATCCCTTCGCAAGAATCCTCTGGAAACTCTGAACACCGAATCTTCTTCAGTCTTTCATGCA
>NW_010729208.1:951877-966399 GCF_000365185.1 Nelumbo nucifera
AATCTCTATAAATGTCCAGTTTTAGGGTTTTACACAGAATTAAACCAAACAACATGAATCAAACATGCACTTTATTTATTTCCACTAAATAACAAGTACATCAAATCAGATTGAAGCTAAGGGCATACATAAACTGTCTAACACTATATTCAAATTCGCATCAGATCTTATCAGATTTATGTTGGACTCAAATCAAATTCAGATTGCAATAAGATATTGAATAGTATAAATCCATTGAGCTAAAAATGATCAAAATATTATATAGTATAAATAAATGAAGTAAAAAGGACTTTGATATTATATGTTATGAACAAAATTAATTGAAATTTCCTTATATAAAACTTGAACCTATAAAAATTTAGTGAAAACACAACATTGAAATAAACTTTACTAGGGCTTTTGAAAAAAAATCAACTTAATGGGTATAAATATAAATTTTAGGTATTTATCAGTATATATATTTAAATCGAATTGGATTATATCAGATTGGGTAGGGGGTGGATCCGTATTTGATCCGATTATAAACAGATTGAATTTGGGTAACCCTTAGTGGTTCAAATTCGGACAATCAGTTATCGTTTTCAGCCCTATTTTCATCCTTGTCATCTTAGTTGATAAATGTAAAATTAATGCCATATAGCATGTTAAGATTGCAGATAATAGATTACCAGATCTCAATTAACTATGAGTTTGCTCTTTTTCTCATCTTTTCTTTTCCTTTTCTTACTGCAGATGGAAGTATATATTCCCATTGCAGTCCACATTTATGCAAACAGGGAGGTTTTGACCCTAGAACTTCATTTTCTATTGGGTCTCAAAGTCACATGTATATGCCTAGTTCGGATTCGGTGTATATAAATTCTAAAACTGTACAAGACCAACTGTAACTGCCTTTGCAAAATTGACAAGTCAGAGTGATTGTAAAAGCTTTTTGTGGAAATGAACAGGGTGATTGTATAGCCAGCACCCCCCCCTTCCCCCCTGGTCACCCTTGTAAAAACATAACAGCCAGTTCTGCAAAAATAGAAATGATGCGCCACGGCACAATAGACAGTTCCACCAGGCTAACTGTAGCTACTTTTTGCAGTATCAGGGTGTTCTAGAGGGGCCATTGCAAAAATAGAATAGATGCACGTTGTATAGCTTCCATTATAAGTTAATCAGTGGAAAAGGCCAACCCTCTATTTGATTTCTGCGCTCATTTAAAACTTCATTTTCTGTACCTTTTGGTTTCCGAACATTTTTGTGATTAAGAGGTAGCTAACTTGCTGTGATGTTCTTCAATTGTGATATTCTAGCAAATAAGAACCAATCGACCTTGTCTGTATCCTTGCATCTGGCAGTTCATGAAAAAAAGTGGCAGCACATGGTTCATTGTTTGGGACACATTGATAGGGCCCCGTTTTATGACCATAATTTTATAACTTAAATTTATACGGCTAAAATTTTGCCTTTGGCTCAGCCAAGAAAGAATATGTATTTCTTTATAGTTTAAAGCACGAAGTCGACAGGTAGAATATCAAAAACTAATTACCCTGTCAACGGGTTTCATTGTGTAAACGTGAAGCTAGTAGTTACATGAACAAGAGTGCTAAGAATGAGGTCCATGCAGGGAATAGCAGTTGGGATTCTCGGGACATCCCCAAGATTGGATGATTCATACGAAGTTGATGCGCTTTCTCAAGAGTTGAGATCATTATGTTCTCGTTTTAAGATGAGGGACAATGATTTTGATGCAAGTGCTTTTACTCATTTCTTTTCATCACCAAGGCAAGCGTTCATATTGGTTGTAGTTGTAGGTGATGGTTAGAAACAGTGGAAAATGGATTTCAATGTTGAGATCCTAGAGTTTCATGGGAGTTTCTTTACTCAGCAAACAATCATATTGGTTGTAATTGTGGGTGGTGAATAGAAGCGATAGGAAATAGATCTAAAAGTTGAGTTTCTAGAGTTTCGTGGATGTATGATTCTAGAAGAATTCATGGATTGGAGTTCCATAGAAGAATTTTCAGTTTCAGAGTGAAGGTAAAATCAAATTTTATGACTTTTTTGAACTTCAATATTGTTGAGGATTGTAACGAAAATCTTATGACTTATTGATTGGAACAAACCTCTAATCTATGATAAAGAACCCATTGCTCTAGAAGAATATGCTATCTTTCATAATGATTTTCAAGAGGATGGAGATGATATTTATCATACTAGAGGTTTAAATAGCATTGTTTTCATACAAGTATATGCAGATCCATATTGACAATCATTATTGCAAAGTTCAAAATGGTCAGTGAAGGAAGAATTAAATTATTTGAAGTTCAAGAAATGTGTTTCAAAAGTTAAGAGATGTAATGAAGACACTCCAATTCATATTGAAGATTTACACCACCAATTATGTACCAGAGGGTTAGAAACAACGAAGCACAATGGAAGTTCAACGATATATGTTGGCAGCCTTTCAAATGGTAACATGAATCTAAGGTCGGATTCTCTCTAACCTGGGGAGGATGATGTAGTACAAGATTCAGCTCAACTGAGTAAACAATTATTAAGTTGTTTTCAACAACCGGTTTTAGTTCGTATTTACCAATTAACGTTACAATAGAATTTCCGAATTTGTATTCAATTAAGACTTTTTTTTTCAAAAGATTTAGTAGGATTATAATAAATAGTTTTTTATTAGATTATGAAACTTCCTTATAAGAGGCATAAGGGTGTAAAGAAGTCTATACAACGAATAGCTAGGGCAAAGCTAAAGGAGTTTTGGTTGATTTTCTCTTAAGTATTCAGTGAAGAGTTGTTTTTCCTATTTATTTCGGCTTTAGTTCTTTTCTTTGAAGCTTCTCTCAACATGATTTATTTCCAAACTTTCTAAACTACACTAACCTTGGCAATGATAGGAGCGCTATCTAGCACTTGCTAGATGTTTCGTGATGCGATTCAATCTAGTGAAAAGAAAGGTCTTAAATGATTCTTTATGCATGACTAGTAATAGAGAAGATGAATCAATGGATTATGGAGCATGAATTTGTTAAACGTGAGTTACCAAGATGTGTTTAAACACAATAGTTTAGGCCTGGTTGAATGGGTTAAAAAACCCTGGCTAGATGGATTATAGGAGTGAAGGTCGGGCTTCTTTTGGCGTGGTTATTAAAGATTTGGGTGCTAAGTTTCTTACAACGAAGATTAGCTCATTGGAACCATCAATCCTTGGCAAGCAGAGAAACTCACAATTAAGGTTATATTTGAGAGTGCTTAAAAATAAGTACTTATTTGGGTCATTAAGCACTTACTAGTATTTGGGAAATAAATGCTTATTTTAAAAACAAGGGCTTATTTTTTAAGCCCAAATTTCTAGTTTTTTTTAAGTGCTTATACGACAAGCACTTATTCAATTTTTTTCTTCCAAAATTGTTCCTAGTTGAATTTTAAAATACCGCTTATAAATTTATCCCTAGTTGAATTTTATAAAACTACTTTCATAAAAGTTCTTTTATAAAAGTACTTTTATAAAGTGTTTTCATAAAATTGCTTTTATTAAAGTACTTTTATAAAAATATTTTTATGAAAGTACTTTTATCAAAGCACTTTTATAAATATCAAAGCACCTTTATAAAAGTACTTTTATGAAAGCACTTTTAAGAAAGTACTTTTATGAAAATACTTTTATAAAAGCACTTTATAGAAGTACTTTTATTACGAAATTACTTTTATAAAAGTGCTTCCGTAAAAGTGCTTTCACAAAAGTGCTTTTGCAAAAGTACTTTTTTAAAAGTGCTTTTATAAAAAATATTTTTACAAAGGTGCTTTTGTAAAAGTGTTTTTATAAAAGTACTTTCATAGAAGTGGAGGGGCGAAGTTAGCGAGCAAGGTAGAAGGACGTCGGCCTCTTTGCTGGGTCCGACGGGCAGCCGGCAACACACAAAATCACAGCATTCCTGATCGCCCGAACCCATGCTATTCGAGAGGCAGACCAGAAGAGAAGGAAGAGGCTGATCAAGGTTGGTTAAGCTGCGGTTCAGATTCTGAATATGATGAAAGTTCAGAAGCCTGTGGGAGTTTAGGCAGTGCGGCAGATGAAGCTCTATCTAAAGATCAGAACAGGGATACTTTTAGCCTGGATTGTTTGTTCTTAGGGGATTCGGTGGGGGAAGGAAAGGAGGAGGGGGAGGAGCGGGTCAATGATCTTAACCCAATTCTGGCTAAGCCCCCCTAGTTCTAGTGCTTTGCAAGAGGCCGAAAAGGAGGTAGCTCGGGTCTTCTCAGAGCTGAAAAAGGGTACCTCACATAGAGGTACATACTTGGGTACAAAAAGGGGTCATTGTGTTGATACAGCGGCAGGGATTTTCTTTCCCCAACTCTGGGAGACAGAGTGCTCTAATTTCTCAACAAAGAAAGTGACTACCACTCCCTCGTCTTTGCTCTCTCACTTCTCTACCTCAGGTAAATCCCTCAACTCTGTCAATACAATTTTGGATATTGATGAGTGCTCTGTGTCTCTTGTTCCAGATTCTCTTCCCAACCAAGAGTCGGAAGCCCTTGGTCTGAAAGCCACAGTGAGTTTACAAGGGGGAGAAGTGGGTGAGGAAACTTGCAGAGAAACAATAATATGAGAAATCTTAGAAAGCCTCTTGAGTGAAGTGGAAAGGAAGGATTTGTAGAGAGGGAGCCTGGAGGGGATAGAAATGGCTGTAGTTGAAGGTAATGTGAGAAGGAACAAGAAGTTTCCTAGGAGTGAGGATAATGCTTCTTTAGAAAAAGAGGAAACTAATGGGGAAGAGTCAGTTGCAGAGTTTGTGAAAAAGTTGGGGTGCAAGCTGAAGAACCCGAATGATCTAAAAGCCTACATGCAAAAAAAAGAGGAAAGCAAGATGAAGTTTAAAAGGTTGAGTGAAATGGAGAGGTTAAAAAAAGATATTGAGGGGGACAAGAAGTTTGAAGTGAAAGGGATTAGAAGAAAATGGTCTAAATAGATCTTGGAGGAGTTAGGTTAAGGCTAATAGTTTTCAATGAGAATCCAAAGTTGGAATGTGAGGGGGTTGGGCAGCATTAGGAAGAGAGCAACAATCAAAGAGGTAATTAAGAAGTTTAATCTGGATGTGGTAATGCTTCAGGAGTCCAAAAGAATGGATTTTGATTGCAGATGGGCAAGGAGTGTGTGGAGTTCTAGAGGTATAAAGTGGGTGGCTGCTCTTTCGTGGGGTTCCTCGGGAGGGATTGTGACCCTGTGGAAAGAAGATATACTCTTAGGTGTGGAGGAGCTAATTGGAGATCATTCTGTCTCCCTAAAGTTCAGACAGGTGGACGATGGATAGGTTCTAACAAATGTGTATGGCCCCAATGACTATAGGCAGAGGGATAAATTATGGGAAGAATTGAGTGACATTAGAGGCCTCTGGGATGGACCTTGGTGTGTGGGAGGGGATTTTAATGTAATGGGATTTATGGAGGAAATCAACAACCCCAGACAGAGAGTGACAACAAGTATGAGGAAGTTCAACCAATTTGTGGACTCTTTTAATCTCAAAGAACTTCATTTCCTAAATAATAACTTCACTTGGTCCAACCTTCAATCACGACCAATTTGCTCTAAGTTGGACAGATTTTTGTTCTCAACAGATAGGAGGAACATTGTGGCAATATTAGTTCTAGGGCTCTCCCTAGACTTACTTCAAACCACTGGCCTATAGTGTTAGTCAAGGAGGAAATAAGAGGAGTAGGGCCTACCCCTTTTAAGTTTGAAAATATGTGGTTGACTCGTTCGGGTTTCACTGAGAAAATCAGAGAGTGGTGGGAGCAAACTAATCCGGTAGTTGATTGGGAGGGAATGAGGTTCCACAAGAAACTCCAATACTTAAAATCACAATTAAAGGAGTAGAATAGGCTGGAGTTTGGAAGATTAGAAGAGAGAAAGCAAGTTCTGGTGGGGCAAATCGAGGATTTGGACCTGAAGGAAGAGAGAGGCCCCTTTGGAGAGGAAGAAAGGAAGTTGAGATGGGTTTTGATGAGGTAGATGGAGGACATCCTGATTAAGGAGGAAATCAGTTGGAGGCAAAAATCTAGGTGTAAGTGGCTAAAGGAGGGAGACARAAAYACAAKGTTTTTCCATTCAGTGGCAAATGGAAGGAGAAAGAAGAATTACATATCTAATTTGGAAGTTGATGGAGCAGTTTTGTCTCACTCGGCTGAAATTGCAGAGGCTCTAGTAAACCACTTCAAATCTATTTTTAGAAGGCCTATAAATGAGAGAGTGTGGTTGGAGGGTTTGGATAGGCCGACTCTAAGTGCAGAGAAGAGAGAGTGGTTAGAAAAAATGTTCAATATGGAGGAGGTAAAGGAAACAGTATTCTCTATGGATAGGACAAAAGCTCTAGGTCCAGATGAGTTCACAATGGCCTTTTACCAGGATTGTTAGGATATTTTGGAGAATGATCTTACATCGGTTTTTGAGGAGTTCCACAGGAGGGGTGTAATAAACCCGGGCTTGAACTCAACTTTCATTGCCCTAGTCCCAAAGAAGAAAGATGCTTCTCAATCAAAAGATTTTAGACCTATTAGTCTGGTGACTAGCCTGTACAAAATCATTGCAAATGTGTTGTCTCTCAGAATAAAGAAGGTGCTCCCCTCTATTATTGCACCCAACCAAAGTGCTTTTGTAGAGGGAAGACAAATCACCGATCAAATTCTCATTGCAAATGAGAGCTTGGAGAGCTTTAGGAAGTCAAAGAAGAAGGGAGTGGTTTGCAAATTGGATTTGGAGAAGGCTTTTGACTTGGTTGATTGGTCTTTCTTGATGGAGGTGTTGAGGAGTTTTGGTTTTGGTGACAAGTGGTGTAAGTAGATCTGGGGCTGTGTTAGGACTTGCCATTATTCTATCCTGGTGAACGGGACTGTGGTTGACTTCTTTCCRGCGTTGAGAGGTCTAAGACAAGGAAATCCTCTTTCCCCTTTTCTTTTCACCCTGATTGTTGATGTGCTTGGGCGGTTGATCCATAGAGCAGACTCGAGGAATCTGATAAGAGGGTGGAGAGTAGGAAGGGAGGATGTTCCATTAACTCTTCTATAGTTTGCAGATGATACTATCATTTTCTATGAAGGAGGGAACCTCAATTGGATCCGGAATCTAAAGATGACAATACAACTTTTTGAGCAGATATCTAACCTCAAGGTAAACTTTGATAAGAGCTGTGTGGCGGGAGTGAATGTGAACGAAAGAGACCTAAGGGAATTTGCAGGTGAGCTAGGTTGTGCAATTACGGATTGGCCCCTGACTTATTTGGGCATCCCTTTAGGAGATAATCCTAAGAGTGTTAGCTTTTGGGCTTCGGTAGTAGAGAGGTTTGAGAAGAGGCTAGCGGCCTGGAAGATGAATTATCTTTCTTTAGGTGGAAGAGTCTCTCTCATTAGGTCTACCCTAGCTAACCTTCCTGTTTACTTTCTGTCAGTGCTTAAGATCCCCTCAAATGTTTCAAATCTTTTGGAAAAATTAATAAGGAACTTTCTCTGGGAGCCTGGAGAGGAGAAGAGAGATCATAGGGTGAGTTGGGAGGTGGTCTCTAGGTGTAAAAAACTAGGTCTTGGGATTGGTAATTTCAAGAAAAGGAACATGGCTCTACTAGGGAAGTGGTTGTGGAGGTTCTCTTTGGAAATGGATAAATTGTGGACTAAGATTGTGGCTAGCATTCATGGGCTGGAAGACAATGGCTGGGATCCTGGAATCATGGCAAGGGCTTCAGCTGCTTCTCCTTGGAAATCCATCCACAATCTGCTTCCAGTTTTCTCCCCTTGGATCATGTATGGTCTAAACTCTGGTAACCGAATAAATTTCTAGGAACAACTTTGGGTCGGGGATTCTCCTTTGAAAGACCAGTTTCCCTCCTTGTATGCTCTTTCAGATTTGAAAAATGAACCCATTTTTTCTTTCTTGGTCCCTTCAGCCTCCACTTCGGGCATTGGTTGGAACCTTGGCCCGCGTAGGGCAATTAGGGATACAGACTTGGATAGCTTGGTAGCTCTGCTAGCCTCCCTTGAGGGTGTCTTCCTAAACCCTGCTAAAGAAGACACCAGATTTTGGACCCTTTCTAGCTCTGGTACCTTTTCTTGTGCTTCTTTCTTTGAAACCTTAACTCAGCCTCCTACCGCCCTGGGGTTGTCCTTTCCAGTTAAGGAAATTTGGAGCAAACCTATTCCTCCTAGGGTGGGTTTTTTTTGTTGGAAAAATTTCCTGGAAAGAATCAACACTTTAGACATACTTCAAAGAAAGAGACTCAACTATTGTCTACTTCCTAATAGATGTGCTTTTTGTAAAGCTGATGGAGAATCTGGCTACCACCTTATGGTCTCTTGTAAGGTTGCTAAAACTGTTTGGGAGTAGGTTTTCTCCCGTTTTGGGTATTCTTGGTATCCTCCGGAGACTGTCCAAGGTTTGTTTTCTCTTTTTTTTTTTTCAGTTGGCCTAAGAAGCGAGGGAAGACTATGTAGAGGTGTATTAGGGCAGCAGTATGCTAGTCTTTGTGGGAAGAAAGAAACTCACACATTTTTTCTGACAAGGAAAAAACATTGGAAGATTTGTTAGATCGAATCCTTTTAAGAGTTGTCTACTGGCTAAAATCTTTGGAGTTGTTTTCAGATTGTCCTATGGATGACTTGCTAAGAAACTAGAAAGAGATTGCTTCCAGTGCTAGATGCAAGAGGACTCTTTGTCCGTTTTGGTTCCTTCCCCCCTTGGGCTTTATAAAGCTGAATTTTGATGGCAGTAGTGTAAGGAATCCAGGGCCCTCTGGGATTGGAGGAGTCTTCAGGAATGAGGAAGGGATTGTTACTGCTTTATTCTCTGGCTCTATTGGAGAAGGTGACTCTCTTAGGGCTGAGATCCTTGCAGCGCTTGAAGGAATTCGAAGAGCAAAAGAATTAAATATTAGCCGCTTGATTCTGGAAGGTGATTCGAAGGTGGTGGTTAATTGGTTGAAGACAGAGGACGGTGGTTTGTGGAACTTTAACAATGAGAAAAAATAGTTCTTATGGCTGGGTAGGGACATTGAGATTCAATACAGCTGGGTGAAGAGGAGTGCCAACTCATTTGCGGATGGGTTGGCCAAGCAAGGAGTGAATAGGGAGGCTGTTTTTTGGGCTAGTTTTTAATTTTTCTTTGCATTCCCTGTGTTTTCCGTTTTTGAGGAGCTAAGTTATTTTATCTCCCTTTGTATTATTTTCCCTCTCTTCTTTTAATTTAATGAAGATGCTGTTATTGATAAAAAAAAAGTGTTTTTATAAGAGTGCTTTCATAAAAATGTTTTTTATAAAAGTAATTTAGTAAAAGTGCTTTCAAAGGGTATCTTTTGAAAATTTGAAAGAAAATGAATGACAAAATAGTCACAAATGCTTATTAGTGTTTATTAGAGAAAAAGACTACCAAACACCCAATATAAATAAGATCTTATTTTAAAAAATAAACACTTGAAAAAGGTGGGTGCCAAATGCAAATAAGTGCTTATTCGAATAAGCACTTATTTTTAACTTAAGCACTCCCAAACATGGCCTAAATAAGGGATTGGTTTAGCCTCCCACATAGGTGCAAAACTCTTTAGTGGGGGAGAGAGAGTGTTCCAAAGCACTTTTTTGTACTGGACATTTTGCAGATGGCAAAGAATCTGAAGTACTCCTTTTTAAGTTTGCTAAGCGATCTGAAATTCCTGAAGCTCATTTGGCTGCCAGTATTGATTTCAACATAGGTGGAATTCGGATGGTTCTCCCCCGGGGTGGCTAAAAGAGTTCAATCTTGGTTCTGAATCAGAGAAGAGGAATCTAGTAATTAATGCTGGATTTTCTATTCCCTGATTTCAGTAGTGCTCTTTATGTGGTTTGGTGTAGGTTTGTTTCTTTAGGTGGATTGACTGGATTCAATATCGGTCTTGTTCTGTGTCTGTTTCTGTGGTGTCTGTTATGATCTTTTCTATAAAAATAGTACTTAATCCAAACCGCCAATGTCTCTAACATATCCTCCAAATACTTCCAAAACTAAATTGTACAGTGACTTTGAGTATCACTTCCGATTATAAATAACAGGAAATAATCAATGCTAGACAAGAAATACAATTACAAGAAAAGGCTCGAAAAAATATGAAGGTAAGAGATCGAAGGAAAAATTTTCATTAATAAACTGATCCAAACTTGGAAATCTGAAATAACTGTCCAATTTGCATCCCAAAATCAAATTGCCAAATGCAATCTGTTTGTCAATTCATATTTAGACATAAGATAGGCAATGCCAATAAAATTTTCATATCTGATTGTGCTGCATAGAATTTACTCTTCAGACAAGGAATTTTGACTTTAGGTCTGAATCTGGATTTATATCAAGCTGATGACTGATTATGTTTCTCTTTCAGTATCGTTTTTGTTCCTGAACCCATTTAATATTCTCATTGTTAAATAAAGCTAAGGAACCTTAAAATGCTGATCTCTACAAATAAAATTGAGGAATCAACGGATGCAATCTCCTACTTCATTGCTATACTCACTTGGAAGACTGTGAAGAATCAAGTTGCATTGTTACAGGCCCATCATTAATCAAATTTACCTTCAAAAGTTCATAACAATTTCAAGTCAGAATACTTCTCAATGTTGAAAGTTTCTTTCAGTTTACTGGCAGGGCAGGCTTACCTTCATCATTGCCCCAAATACACCGTCTGCAAGAAAACAGATTAGTGGGATATGGTTAGAAATAACAATTTTTAAGAACAATATAACAATTGATGGCATGGGATATACTAACATGTCCTACAACATAAACCCATTGTATAGCAGATGGAGATAATTTCAGAAAATTTGTGTGGGAAGGCTAATGGAGCAGTAGATACATAAGACACAAGCTCTATTGAAGAACATCGGATATTCAGCTACATTAAGAATAGGCAAATAATTTATCCAAGGGGCAGTGACGTATGCAGTCATATAGTGAAGCTACACATAATTCATAGATTTGTTAAATCCAGAACTGTATGAACAGAGAAAGGTTTTGTAAAACTTTTTCCATACTCCTTTTTTTTTCTTTTGTAGCTGTTTTCTTCCCTGTCCAGTTAAGGTATTAAACTCTGGATGATTTTTTTATCAGCAAATTAAACTCTAAATGGTTCAAGGATATTTAACTTCACAGAAGCTTACTGGATACTGTTTATCCAAGTTATGGAGCACTTGGGGTTTTTTGATAGATGGTCTCTAAAAAGTAATCAAGTGATCATTTGAGCTCTATTTAGTGTATATAGACTTCTGGGTCTTCAAAAAAAAAAAAGATTCTAAAAAGATGTATTTTTTATATGCATATTGTGAATGAGTACTTTTTTTTTGGAGTAAGAAAGTAGCTGGTAAACAAATGGGAAAGGGGTCGATCCAGAAATTCTGAACCTATATACCGAAGATGGTTTAGCAAGAAAACAAAAACACGCAATGCACATTTGCAAGAATCACCATTGGTATGCTTTTGGATTGTTCAGGGAATGGGTAGAAAAAGGCAAAACAAGATTAGAAGGAAGAACAAAGAATTTATCATTGGGAAAATGAATATGGGAACAACTAAGTTTCACACATTTAAAATCAGTAACTATCGTTTAGCTCTCTAGCTTAATAAAACTCTGTAGTGAAAAAAAAATGTTGCCATTCTTTACCATGAAAATAATATCAATAGACTGACCCAAGTAACCAAAGATACACAGAAGAGAACCTTGAAAGGGAAAAAAAGATGATGGTATGCCTACCCTTTACCGACTCTGGATTGTAGGCTTTTCGGAACCTTTCAACAAGAGAAGCATAGAAAGGTTTTGCTCTTTCAGGCGGCATTGCCACATGGAAATCCGGCTTATTACCCTTCAGAATTCCATACAATGTAAATTGACTCACTGAAAAACAAAAGAAACAATATTAGCAATTTACATAGTCGATACAAAAAAAAAACTAGGAAATAACAACAATAACAGCAACAACCAGCAAATAAGGAAGATTCTTTACAGAAAGATCTGGTGTTAATTTAAAGTACCCAATAGAACTCCGTAATTCCTCTGCATAACCTGTGAATTGCATGAAATTTAGAATTTTAGCTAGCTTAGGCTATTTGCTATAGGGGTTCTCAAATATAAAGGACCGACATAAACTGTAATAACTGTCCAAGATTACTTATCAATACCACCCCATAAAGCAAGCAAAGATCAAGACGGTTATAATGGCGGTTATTACCGTTATATAGGGTATTCTTAACTGAAAATTAATGGGGTTGAGAAGTGCTTACGTTCTGATCCCAAGCTTTTCCAGTCTTGTCATTTGGAAACAATCTCATGTTCAATACCTTCCGGCATCTGCAGAGTGAAGAGTCAGTTTTTCTTAATCCACTTGATTTAATTCTTTTTAGGAATAAAGCGAATAAGAATTAAAGAAAAACAGTTACATGTAATCAGCATCGGATTCAACATCGGATTCGTGAACGCCGACGAGAACGAGGAGACCTGGTCCAATCTCTGACACTGTGCGCCCTTCCACCTACAATTAGCTATCTTGCACCACTGAAGAAGGATGGACAGAGAAAAGAAAAAAAAGGGGGCTTTGTTAGAAAAGCTAACCTCGACGCTCGCAGAAGCGACTCGCTGAACTATGGTCCTCATTCTTCCTCCCTCTTTCACCCACTCCAATTTGTGTTGTGCAGGGTGCTTACTGCTGAGTGCTGACTGCGTTCTGCAGAGGAAAAGCCGGAAGGATTACGGGCTTTACGGGAGGCGCGTCGAAAAGAGACCGAACGCAACCAAAACCAAAACCGCCCCTTCCCCACACGCTCGCCCACGCACACACAAGAACCGTAATACGGTAATAGGATGCATACGGATCCGATTGGATCAAATTCACCTAGATCCATATTCGATAACATCAATAGTCGGACTTCAATCAAATCTTATCCGTCGGGTTATGGTCGGATCTGGAGCATGGCTCCGAGCGAATGGGACTGCAAATGATATCTATTTATCCAAATTCGGACTCGGTTCAGTTAGATCCGAATATAAATCCACCCCAATCTACTCAATTACAGACCCCCTAGTACTATGGGGTCTATGACAAAGACCCCCCTGTACTTTATTTTGTGACATCCCCTGTATTATGACCGTGAGACAATTACCCCCTACAATTAGTTTTCTGTTGAAATCCACGGTTATAATATTTTTGAATCTCCATACTACCCTTGTAGTAAGGACAATTGGGAGAAAAAACACTGTTCATCTTCCCCGACCTCAGGATACACGAACAGTAGTGGTGGTAATCCCTTTTACCTTAGATTCCTTCATATTTCTCTCTCTCTCTCCCAATTTCTCTTCTTCCCCTTCCCCTTTCTTCTTCTCGCTTTCCTCTCTTCCTCCCCTTTCTACATGTATCTGCATTAAACTATGTCATTTATTTCAGTGAATAAATCGCCAAAATCTATGCATAAAGGGAAAGAACACAAGGAGAGGACGAATCTTCAGGGAATCTGCTGAATCCAACGATTCTGTCCACCCCCCAATTAATACGGCATCGGCACGTCAGACTTAAAAGTGTGAAGCATAAAAAAATAGAGTAAAAATAATAAGGGATTTTTGGACTGCAATCCCCCTCAAAAATCTGAATTGCACCCCCTTCCCTCTTCTTTAGCAAAAGAAAAACTTAGAAAAATTAGGAGAGAATTCGAGTCTTGATGGCGAAGAGCTTCAGGCATCCATCTTTCCCTATTATTTTTGCTATTCGTTTGGTTGCGTTCTTGTTTTTCTATGTTTCTGCAAACATCCTTAGAAGAGCCAAATCTTGGGTTTCGACTAATCCATCTGTAAGCTCTCCCCATATTAATCTTTCTATCATTTTCTTTGTTTGGTTGCTTGGAGTGTTTACTCTCTCTTCCTCTTCTTGTCTATGTCTTCTTCATGATTCTATTGCATTAAACCATACCATGAGGGAACCATCTCTCTTGTTATGGTTCCGCATGTAGGATCTCGTCACGGTCGGTCCACGGTGAGAAAGCCCTACTTTCCCTTGCGCCTTCCCTTGCGTGTAGACCCTATCGCGGAAACTGAATGGGTGATTTGTCCAAGAGACCACCTGAACTCTCCTCACTCTTTTCTTGATTGCGAAAAACTGAATGCCTTTATTTCAATTCGTAGCTCCTTAAATAGGAGATTACAGAAGGAAATTCCTAATTAAACTCAAACTCCAACTTGAACTCAAACTCCTAATTACCTACTCCTAATGGAAACTCACTCTTACTTAAGATAAGATAAGGAAGGCTGGCGGTGAGTTCTCTTGACGTGTCCAGATAGGGTGGGCCCATCCCTATGATCTGTCGTGTGGGCCCCGCTCTGTTACTGCTGCCCGGGTGCGTGCGTGCGGTGCCGCTGCCGCGCAGTGTGTGCATGCGGCTCATGGTGCCGCTGCCATGCGGTGCTGGGCGTGTGCGCGGTGCGTGCGGTGCGCGCTGCTGCCCCTGCTGCTGCCGTGTGGTGCGGTGCGTGCTGCGCGCTGTT
>NW_010729208.1:968440-1007636 GCF_000365185.1 Nelumbo nucifera
CATGCTGTGCGCTGCCGGGCGGTGTGTGCTGCGTGCTGCCAGGTGGTGCGCGCTGCCATTGCCGGGCGATGCGTGCTGCTGGGCGGCCCGCTGTGCGTGCTGCTGCCCATGACTGCGCTGTAGTGTGCTGTCGGGTGGTGTGTCTATAACATCTCTCTCTCTAGATTTCATTGTTTTCTCATACAATCTCAATGCTTGTACTGATTTCAAGGATCTTGAGCCAACAACCTTACAGCTGTTGGCTCCACAAAGTAATTCTTACTCGTGACGGTTCTAAGCATATGCTCCATGTTACGTATAGAACCTAGAATATAAAGAGATTCTCAGTGTTTTAAGAAGTGCGTCCATGGTAGACAGGACAGTCATATTGATGACCTTGAATGAAACATGGGCGGGTCCTGGCTCTGTCATCGACCTTTTCCTCCAGAGCTTCCGGCTTGGCGAAGGGACAAAACGCCTATTGACCCATTTGGTGGTCGTCACTGTGGACCGCAACGCTTTTGATCGCTGCAAATCCATACATCCCCACTGCTATTTCCTCACTACCCCAGCCCTAGGCGTCGACTTTGCTGCTGAGAAACGGTTGGTGACAGTAGACCACTACCTCAACTTTAGTTGCAGGAGAATCGCCTTCTTGCTCATGGTCCTGGAATTGGGCTGCTGTTGTTGAAAGTAGCCTGGGCATTAATGAAAGGGAAGAGAAAGGGGAGGAGAGAAAAGGGAAGGGGAAGAAGAAAGGGGAAGGGGAAGAAGAGAAATCGGGGGAGAGAGAGAAATGTGAAGGAATATGAGGTAGCACTGTTGTTCATGTATCGTGAGGTCGGGGAAGATGAACAGTGTTTTTCTCCCAATTGTCTCATGGTCATAGTACAGGGGGGTCTTTGTCGCAGAACAAAGTACAGGGGGGTCCCCCATATTGTTGGTCAATGATAAAGACCCCTTATACTTTAATTTGCGATAAAAACTCCCTTGAACTTTAGCTATTAGACAAAGACCCCTTTGTTAGCATTTCACCAGTTAACTTAAAAAGGGATTTTCATCCTACTAAATGCTCAAATTACCCTTTTCTCTCCCAATGAAACATCGGAGGGTTTTGATCTCATTAACATCAACAAGTCCAAGCTTGAAGAAGAATGCCCGACAACAATGTCTTGCACATATATTCTCGTTTTAGCTGCAATAGATGGCATTGCTCTAGTCTTTCTCTTTCTCTTTATTGTTTTATCATCTAACTTTTTGGTCCTTTTATCCACTGTGTATGGGAAGGAGAGATAACATATTATCTTTTTGTCAGATTCTTGCCTCCGAACTTCCTTCACCCCATGACGAAATCACCCAAATCTTTACGACCTTCACAAGAAGGGGATTCGACGAAAGAGAGACAGTCACTCTTTTAGGTAATAGTTGAAGAAATTTTTGTTGCCGATATATTTCATTGTTCTTGAGTTCTCGTTGGAACAAGAAGATCAAGTTACGTACTTAGATCTTGATGAGGTCAAAAGTTGGTGACAACCTTGGAGTAGTTCGGAATTTTATTGCAATGTCAGACCTAGATAGTCACATCATGTATAAGTGGTGAAGCTTGGGAGTGTCTCTTTAGGCACAACTCATCTCAGCAAGGAGTGCTCCCTCATGCCTATAAGTGGAGTGAGGTGACCTATAACCATTTGAGGTGGACCCCATTGCCCTGAGGTTGTTTCAACCCTCCGAGGTAAAGGTCATAGGTCAAGACATGGACGTCCTAGCAGTCGCCGTGTGTCTAATTACCTCGGGGGTCGGTTCTACCCCCATTAGATCTAAATGGTTACTACCTATAATATCATTGAATTTAAACGGTCCTTCGATTTTGTTTTTGCTCAGTTCTTGGCTCTAATTCTTTCCCACAACAAGTCGGTGCTCTAGGATTGGTATTGATCTCAAAGGCATTAAAGGGTTTGTAAAGTATCCCTGCGATTGAGTGAAGCAGGTCAGCTTTATGAAGTTGGAGAACTGATTAGGTGTCTGGACTATATGAGTGCCTCGAGGTGAGAATTGAAGTCTTGGTCGGCCTTTCCCGGATTGTCTTCAATTTTGCTTGAGGTCTTTTGAAAAGAACGAATCCATCCTGTTGGCGTGTGAATCCCGACTTGATGTTCCTTTAGGTCCTGAGGTAGCCAAAGTGGCATTAGATATCCACTTGGCATTAGATGACTGGTGTGCCAGTTTTTCCCATCATTAATTGCCCCCCACTCCCGAGTTCGAGGTCGAGAGCTCAAGTGAAGGGAGCAGGTTGAGGTAGTGTATTTCCAATTACTCAAGTATTGTCTTCTTCAGATCGTCGACTGAGCTTGGATAGGATTTTCCGAATAGGTATTTCTAATCGATCGTGTGTGGACACGTGTGAACACAACTTCACATTATGTTATAGTGAACACCAAAAAGACATTTAGCTGCATTCGGTTTCTTGGAATTCGAAACAATGCATCGATTTAAATCGTTAGATCAAGTTGATCATAGGCGTTGACAGGTCGGACCCTCTGACAATAAATAGTCAACCCTGGGAGTCAATTTCCTTTGTCTTTGAGTGAGAGCTGTGCAGCGAGAAGCTCGGTCATCTCGGTTTGGTCGATAAAACCTTGCGAGGTTGGTTGTTCTTAAGAGTTCCCGATAAGTTTCCATTTTTTTCATTTCAATGTCTGGTAGTGAGTCTAAGGCCTTGTTCGTTTGTAGTAGTGCAACTTACCTGGGTAAGTGCATTTACCCATGTTCTTTTGTACCCCCTCTTAAACCCCAAAAACTTAGAAACACAACCAGATTGACTTGACACTCTCTAAAACCCAGAATACCCCCCTTTTGATGCAATCCACAAGACAAATAACAACCTCGAGGTCAACATTAATGTCCAATCAGATACCATCCCCAGACTTGGAAAACTATAACTTAGTTGTACATCAGTGTTCATGACTAAACTCCAAAGATCCATTGTTCATCATGTCAACCCCTTTCTAATGGCCCCGATCTATACAACATTCAAACTCCAACTTCTCAAAATCAAATCTAACACACCCATCACCTCAAGACCACTAGGAAGCAATCAACTAGTGAGTCCTACCACAAATCTATGATGATTAACCGCAAAAATGTTAATATCCCATTTTGATGGCTCTGAATGATTACCAAGATCAACCATATCTTTCTCAGATTAGAACCATTCACTTGACTCCATGCCCTAATCCATACCTACTTACCAAATTGTAGCTCAAAATCTCATCGTTTGACTCATCATTAAGCCTAAATCCTATTTCAACAAATCTCATTAATTAGAGCACACCATCTGTCATCCCAACCTCATATGATCAATCAAACCTTACCATTGTATTCGGAGACCCAAAAAACCCTAGCACATCAAATTTCATGACCAAACACCTCCATTTGAATGTTGAAAATGTAAGATTCCATTTTGGACCCTTTCGTTGATTAGAAAATCATAAGCTAAGACCATGATCTGAACTAAAACAATCAATCTACACCTCTGATCAAAGATCCATCAATTCCATTAGATTTAAGACGTTCAAAAGTGCCAACCCACCAAATTGCATCCCAAAATTTTTACGTTTCACTATTCATCAGACAAAGATTCTATTTCAGTAAATCTCATTGAGCCAAACTTGTCAGCCGTAGATCTCAATCATCCCGACCCTATTTGACCAATCAGGCATCACCACTATGTTCAGGGACCCAAAAAAACCCCAGTACGCTAAATTTCACATCTTAATTCATCTGTTTGACCGTTAAACTAGAAAGATATCATTTTGATGCACCAGATTAAATTACCACGTCATCTGGCCCAACCTGAAGCCTTAAAAGGGTGATGGATGATGTCAGACCCATTTTTAACCCATTAGAACACACTGACCAATGAAACAGAGCCTAATAGGCTTAAAAAGCTCAAAATACCAAATAAACCCTACTTGAGACCAAAAAAGACAAAATAACATTTAAAAGCTCATCAAATTTACATTTTCTGCCACTGACAGCCCCAAATACGAGACTGCCATGACAGACACGCCCTTAGCTCCCATTGGCCACACAAAACCCATGAAAGCCACCCCCAAATCAAAGAAAACGTTTCACCAAATAGGAAAGCTTGACTAGGCACCTATTTCTTTAAAGAATCTTTACCTATTTGTGGGAAAAATCTCTGTAGAATCCCAAGCATTGTAGTTGAGCGAATTCAGACTTGACCCCCTCCCATTCTCTATAAATACTAATCTAATTCGAGCTCAAGGAGGGGTGGACTAAAGGGAGGAAACCTGAGAGAGGTCCCTAGAGAAAGAAAGAGAGAGGGGGAGAGCAGTTTTTCCAACTTCTGTAATACACCCATCTTGCTTGAAATCTCGAAATCTTTGAAACCAATCTCAAGCCTCATCCCTTGTTTTCCAACTTAACACTAGAAAGGCTCATCCCAGCTACTACCTTTCTCAAGTTTCGTTTCAAGTCCTTTTAGTTGTTGGAAAAGTTTCTTTTATGGTCGTACACGAGAGGTAGAGCTTTCATTCCACTCTTTCTGCTTTTAGTTTAATTTCAGATTGCTTAAAGTCCTAAAATCCTAGGAAACTTGCATCCCTAGCTTACTCCAGATTGAGAAAAAGAGGTAGAGAGGTGAGGGTCTTAGGGAAACCAGCTAAGACCTGATAATATCACCTCAAATCAATTCTGGGCGAAGTTGGAAACATGTTTTCCAGATTTCAAGAGCTTTAAGCAATCCTATTAATTTGTGTTTTTCCAGAATTTGAGCCTGAACTTCTCCCATTTTGGGTTGCTACAACAGCTTGGAGAGAGGGGTGCCTAACACCTTCCTTCTTCCAATCCTTCGAACCCAAAATCTCTCGGTTAAGCACTTTCCTTGGTTAAGGATGAAATCACTATCAAAGACTTAAATCGAGTTTTCAAATCTAAAAATGAGGGCCTGTTTCCTCTAAAAAATGGGTGGCAACTTCAACTCTTTGATCCGGCCATGAGCTTCCCGGAGCTCACATCGGTATAGGATCCTAGACAAGTATGAGTTTATGCTTCTCGTCGGTGGCCAAATGCCATGGTAGCACGACAAAAACAAGGTTTGTATTTTTTAATAGACATGGCAAAAAGTTAACCCAATCCATGAACCTGGGTCATGGGTCAACCTGGTGACCCGATTGTTAGGTCTAATTGAGATTATTTATGCATTGTTAGAAGTTTCCACTCTTTAATTTTTACTATTCACTCTTTACTCTTTATTGTTTACTTTTTGAATTGTTAAATGTTTAACCCAATTGCGATGTCTAGATACTGGGGAGGTCACCTTGAGTGAGGCCCTACAGGAATGAGTGAAGGGCCTGATTGAGAGGAAAGCACGGGTCGGGGACTACCTGGTCGATGAAGCACTAACCTGAGCTGGGTTGAGTCCTCAAGGTAGGTTGTCCATCGACACTTAGGTTCTTTGGTTGTGCTTATTAATTGATCTTATGAGCTATTTGTGTGTGTACAAGAGAAATGGAAGGCGTTAACACCTTGGGGGCCTTGAATCGAGCCAAGAAGAGATTGAGAAAGAGGAAGGCCATAGACTCGTCTTAGATTGTCTCAATTGTGCCTGAGGATCAACAATCCACACCCGTGGTCAACCTTGATGAGCAAGAGGTGACCGAGCTAATGCAGATTGATCCCCCTAGCGCCAAAGAGGTTGCACCGAGCTCTAAGCAGGTTGGACCGAGCTCTAGTGCAAAGTGGTAAATGTGGTCGAGGAGATCCCGCATGCTGCCGATGCACTGCTACCTTGATTTGCTCTAGAGTGGTCAAGGACTACTATACACCGAATCATTGGCCCCCATGTGGTGCTCGAGATGAGTAGGGGCATCCTCCTTCCTGAGGATGTTAAGGACTATAACGAACAAGCTACTGTGTTGCTCAGTGGTAAACTCTATCAAGCTATTCTAATGGTAATTTTTTTTAACAATCTTCTTTCCTTTGCTTGCTATGTGTTGAGCCAAACTTTATTACAAGCGAACACTCTAGCTCAGGTCATCATGGGGAGATGTGAGACATCTCAATGTCGATGTAGGTTACAAGAGAAAGAGGTAGAGGATCTCCAAACTTAGCTAGCTAGATGCCATTGCAATGTTGAGCGATTGATGGAGCATGTGGCAGTGGTGGAACATGAGAAGACAGAGTTATCAAAATGATTAATGGAGTGCGAGAAGAATGTGGACTCATTGATGATCAAGTTGAACGAGCGGTCCTCTGAACTGAAGGAACAACAAACCAAGTACGTTGAGGACATTCGTGCTATGAAAGAGAAAGCCATCACCGTGTTCTGAGCCTCACGCTTATTCAAGAAGGAGAAGGACAAGTATGTCACTTTTTCCATGAGGGAAGGTTTCAAATTATGCTACAAGCTCGCCAGATCACTCGCACTAGATTATGACATCGGTCCTTTGGTGATTGATGTCGTTACCCCCAGGATGGCAGTGGAGGTTCACAATGAACCAGACTCCGGGGGAGAGGAAGTTAGTGTAAAGGGTGACGACAATGAGGGTGAAGACGAGGGTGATGATGATGTGGAATGCAACAAAGACGGTGAGAATGGTGAAGGTGGTAGGATGGTGAAGGTGCGAGGAACAGATATGCCCCTCGGCCAACATTGACATTTTGCCTCTTTCCAAAGTACTCCCCCCCCCCTTTAGCATCAATGTACTGAATTATCATACTTAATGTGACAAATTGTTTCTTTTAAATAATCTGCGACCTAATGTTTTATAAACAGTTAAGTATTAAAACAGTTCCGAAATGACAACAAATTGTTAGCCAAGGTGTTTCGATATGAAAAATTCATCTAAGTGTTGAAATGGTTTTAGAATGTTTTTGAGGTTCTAAAGCTGTTAAGTATTAAAGACGTTTCTGAGGTGTTAAACAGTTAAGTATTAAAACTTTTCCAAGGTGTAAAAACGATTAAGTCTTAAAATGTTTATGAGGTGTTAAAACGGTTAAGTATTAAAATGTTATGAGGTGTTTTTATAATGTACTGGGGTGCGTATTCACATAAATGGAGCTTAGTTTTGGTGTCGAGTTGTTTCTCAATGAAGTTAGTCATTATGACATGAATCGAAGGGGGTGAAATAGATTAAACCGATGACTTAAATCCAAGTGAATTGAATCAAAGTGTTTACATTGATGATCTCTTGAAGTGGCGAGTTCGACATTCCATGTGTGGGGTATCGATCTCCTCTCCAAATTTCGAGCTCATATGTACTCAGCCCAATGACCTTGATCACTCTGAACAACCTTTCCCAGTTTGGGCCGACCTTTCCTGAGCCCGATTTAGGTACCATGACCTTGCGTAATACTAAGTCACCAACTCAAAACACTTATCTTTTTACCTGAGCATTGTGGTAACGAGATACTCTTTGTTGGTAAGTGGTGTGTCTGAAAGCGTGTCGTTAAACACTTCGAAACACTAGTTTAAACATTTATAATTTTATTCCGATTCTCAAACAATTACTAACGCAGTAAATGGGTGAGAACGGGTCGTATCCATAGGGAAGCAAGTGAAAATTTAATATATACTTAGATCTGGACAAGAGAATGCAATCAGGAATGGCAGAAAATACGAAAATAAAATCTATTATTGCTGAAATTAAATGTTTCAAATTTAAACAAGACAATAAATAAAAATCAGAATTTAATAAAGTATGGGAATCAACAAAGGAAGTAAAAAAAATATATAAAAAAAATGATCTAGAATCCGAATCCGGTGGCGGTAGCTACAAATCGGCCAGACAGCTTGTAGAAACCCCTCCTGACAAGAACTGGTTATCCATCCTTTCTATAACCCTTGAACCCCTCGAAACACCTTAGCCTCAAACTGGACGAATTTAGATCAACAAAACAGAGAAACAAATAAGAATTAAATCTAAAAGATTGCAGAAATAAAAATAATAGAAAATAAAATAAAGAAAAGAAAAGAATGGTTGATCAGATCTAGTGGCGGTAGTTGCAGATTAGTTGGGCAGCTTGCAGAAACCCCTCCTGACAAGAACTGGGCATCCCCCCCTTCTACAACCCTTGAACTCCTCAAGAAACCTTAGCCTTGTGAACTGGGCGAATTGACCAACCCCTTCTACAGGGCTCCTAAGACCTTTTTTATAGAGAAGGGTTGACACAACTGGAAATAGGGAGAAAGAGGGGGCGGCAACTGGGTTTTAGCAAAAATATGGGTGCCCTAGGGTTTAGAATGAAGGGTTAGAATGGTTCTAGGGTGATCCTAAGGCTGAGAAGAAAAGGAGAAGGCACTCAATATTATGTAAGGCTGAGATTTAATGGCTAAAGGCTGAATGGTGAAGATTAGAAGTTAGGTAGCTCTTAGGGTTAGAATGCTAAAAAGAGAGTGCCCTAGAATGGATGGCGGAGATTAGAAGGGATGAAAGGTGAGGATTTAGCAGTTAAGGGTGGCTAGGGTTTGTTAAGAGTGAAAAGAATGGGTTAAAAGGCGCCCTAGGGTTTGCTAACGCGTGGGGATCATGCTAACACAGTAGGAGGGGCGCCAAACTGGGTTTAGCAGCTAGGAGGCGCCTTCCTGCTTTCAGTTTTTCACAAAAACACCCCCTCTCTCAGCTGAACTTCACACCAGCTTCCCAAAAGCTGCATTTCAATCATGAAAACTTCTCAGTTTTCTACATAATTTTCATAGAGACCCTCAGAGGTCACATAATTGATTTTAACTGGGAAAATGGTACACTTTGATTACTCTAAGGCCGAAAATACCCCTGAATTGATGCCCTTAAGGCATCAAAATGCAGGGTTATCAGTAAGCCATCATCCTGACTTGGGCTTCATCTCGTATTTCTTCTACGAGGTCAAGGTTTGTATGTAGCTCGTCATCATTATCATCCTCATTGTATGCTTCCATCCTCAACATTGGTGCTTCAATCTCGGTTGGTGTTGCAACTTTGGTTCCAAAGATGAGGTTGGAGGGTGTTTCTTCAGTGGTTGCTTTGCACGTAGTGTGGTATGCCCAAAGGATGTTGGGGAGCTCGTCAACCCATAACCCCTTAGCTTGAGTGAGTCAAGCTTTCAAACCTCTTAGGATGGCTCAGTTTGTCACATCAGTTTGCCTATTCGCTTGGGGGTGGACAATGAACGCCAAGTGTTGCTTGGTCCTCTGCTTGTTGCACCAATTTAGGATCCCTATGTCTTCAAACTGTTTGCCATTGTCCGAGATTAGTGTATGAGGTAGTTTGTACTGATAGACAATATTTTTTCGGAAGAAACTTTGTATATTTCGTGTTGTGATGGTTGCTATTGGCTCGACTTCAACCCATTTGGTAAATAATCTATGACCATGATCGAGAACCTCCTCCACCCAATTGATGGAGGGAAAGGGCCAATGATGTCTATCCTCCACTGAGCAAAGGGCTATTGGCTAGTGAGTTGCTGTAGGTTGACAGTGGGTTACCAAGGCATGTTGGCGTGAGGCTGGCATCTATCACATTGTTGCATGAGTTTGATCACGTCGGCCTTCATTGTTGACCAGTAGTAACCTTGCCTGAGGGCAAGGATCAAAGTATCGGTATCGGGTATCGTATCAGACAATTTGGATACGGATACAGATACAGATTCACTTAGGAAATGCATGGATATGGACGAAAAATATAAAAGCGCTTGGATACACTAGGAAAATGCACAAAAATTCCATAAAGATATTAATAATATTAAGTTTAATGTCAAAATAATTATAAATAATATATAAATACATAGGAGCTTTATATTTTAATGGTATATATGAAAAAATATATTACAGCTAATATAGAGAGATACATAGATATTATGCAATTTTATTAATAGTGCATCAATCAAGAATCTAAGACATATTATATATATGCTTAGAAATTAATACATGCACAAAGTCATTATTATTTTATTTTCTATTAAAGTCCAATGCACAAAACATATGCAACTATTCTATTTGAATTACTATATCAATATATCTATTTTACTAATTTTATTTTTTAATATTAACAAAAAATCAACAAAAAAATAGTTCTTAAATAAATATGTTATTATAAAAAATAAATATGTTATTTTCATTTTTAAAAAACAAAATTATTTTATTTTTATATAAATGTAGATTAGTGGAATTGAGCAATTCAATTTATGTTATATTCTCAAATATTTTGTAAATAATCTTTTTTTTTAAATAGCAAAGACATTATTATTTAATGCAAATTAAAATATTAGTTAATAATTTATAAAAAAAATGAATATATATATATATATAATGTGCAAAATTATAAATTTTAAGTATTAAAATAATTATTCTACTAATAATAATTTTATTTGTATAAATATCTTGAAATTAAAAATCAAATTTTGGTATATATGTAGATTTGATAAATTATTTATTCCATTGTTCGTAAAATACTATTTTTAAAAACTATTCTTTTTAATTTATAGTTTAAATTGTTGATATATATTATTTATTTGGGTTGTATGTAGACTATTAGACATGTAATAAATATTAATGTGTTTCTATCAAAAGGTTGTAAGTGGTTTGGTGGTTGAAGAGACATTCTCCTGGTTCGTTTCGTAAGGTTAGTTCTATGTTCGAATCACACGAGCCTCAACCTTTTTAAGTGAGACAATGTTTATATGATGGCATGGACGCGGACGCGCGATACGCTATTGTATTGGTGCGTATCATATTGTATCGCTCATACGATACGCATCGATACAATAGCGTATTGGACCGATACGCACGATTGGCAAAGTATGTATCGATATTTTAATCAGTGCCTGATGGCTTTTTGAGCTAGGGCTCTACCCCCCAAGTGTTCACTTCCTGTATAGTGAGCCAACTTACGATTCTCTGAGTTGCATTTCTAATTTCTATATGAGGATTCCGCTCCATACTATGGAAATTCGAAGATTGGATTTATCCAGCTCAGATCGACAACTTGAATGGGGGTGACTTCTTCTGCTAATACCTCTATACTCGGGCGTATCAAATCTTCGACATACTCTATCCTACTCGTATTATCTGCAACATCGGCTAGCTTTAAAAGTGCATCGGCCTATTCGTTCTCAAATCTCGGTATGTGGTGAATGGAGAGAGGGTCTAATTGGCAAATGAGTTCGCAAACGTTGGTCAGGTATTTGATCAAGACCGGTTCTCGAGCTTCGTAATGTCCATTCACTTTGTTGATGACAAGCTATGAGTTGCTACATACTTGTAAACCTTTTACATCGACCTCCTTAGCAAGGGATAGGCCAATTATCAGTGCTTCATATTCAACTTTGTTATTAGATGCTTGGAATTCGAATCTTAAGGCATACTCAAGTTTCACTTCATCTAGTCCAAGCAGGATGATTCCGACCCCACTACCTCTTTGGTTTGATGACCCGTGTAGGTGGAGTATCCAAGGTTCGACTTCCGACCGAGGAGGTGTCGCATTGGTCGATGCCTCCAAAATCGGTAGTAGGTCGTAGGGGTGCTGAATGTACACTACGAGATAAAATCTACCAAGACTTGGGCTTTGATTGTTGGACGTAGTTCAAAAAGTAGGTCGTATTCGCTCATTTCAATAGCCCACTTGGTTAGCCTTCCTAACACTTTGGGCTTTTGTAAAACTCAATGTAAAGATTGGTTAGTGAGCATAACTATGGTATGAACCTAAAAATATGGCCATAATTTTTGAGTTGAGGTAAAGAGCGCAAAATCAAGCTTCTCGATATTGGTGTACCTGGTATCGGCTGCATGTAGGACCTTTCTCACATAGTAAACTGGTCATTGCACTTTATCAATTGTCCAAACCAACATCGAGCTAACAACTTTGTCACCGACTAACAAATACGAGATGAGTTTGGCACCTAGCTCTAGCCTTGCCAATAATGGGGGTGAGCTCAGGTAACGCTTAAGTTCTTAGAACACAGACTATTACTCCTCGATCCATTGGAAGTCTTGTACATTTTTAATTGACTAGAAGAAGGGGAGACACCACTGTACCTAGACATAAAGTGACTGAAGGCAACAATCTGGCCAATAAGCCTCTGAACCTACTTAATGGGTCAAGGTGGTGATATGTCTAAAATTGCTTGGATCTTTTTGGGGTTAGCTTCAATGCCACGTCGAGTGACTATGCAACCCAAGAATTTACTTGATGTGACTCCGAAGATGTATTTATTTGGATTAAGTTTTAATTGGTATTTTCTTAGTACTTTAAAAACCTCGGTGATGTTGAAAATAAGAGAGAAAAATGACTTTTTGCTACCATGTCATCAACATATACCTCAACTTTATTTCTTACTAACTCAGAAAAGATCTTATTTACAAGTCTTTGATAGGTCACTCCAGCATTTTTAAGACCAAAGGGCATGACCTTGTAACAATGCAATCCAGTCTTACTTACAAAGGTTATCTTTTTCTAGTCGGTAGGGTCCATCTGAATCTGGTTATAGCCTAAGTAGGTGTCCATGAAACTCAATAGTTGGAACCCTGAGGTGGCGTCTACAAGTCAATCTATCCGAGGAAGTGGAAAGCTATCTTTAGGGCAGGATCTATTGAGATTGGTGTAGGCTACGCACATACGCCATTTCCCGTTCGCCTTTTTCACGAGTACCACATTGGCAATCCCGTCCGGGTACTTAACTTTTCTAATGAAGTTGGTGCCAAGGAGATTCCCAACCTCCTCATCAATGGTTCTCCTCTGTTTTGCGATGAAGTTTCGTTTCCTCTATTTCACAGGTCTAACCAAAGGGTTCACATTCAGTTTATGGTTTATCACAAAGGGGTCTATGCCGAGAATGTCGATGGCCGACCAAGCAAAAACATCAAAATTTAAAGTTAGAAATCTTATTAGTTCAGTGCGTTGGGGCTCTTCAAGAAGCGACCTAATCTGTACTTTCTTTTCTAGCTCGATCTCAAAGAGAGGAATCAAGATTGCTTCCTCGGTAGGCTTGTTGTGCTCTTCACTAGGCTCTTCAACCAGGTCGAGATCAACATCTACAGCTAGTGATTGTTTAATCTTGTCCTTGAGGGTCGCCACATAACCTTTATGGGACTCAAGCTGGTCCCCTCTAACTATACCGACCCCATGCTTGATTGGAAATTTCATCGCGATGTGGTATGTGGATATCACATCTCAAAGGGCATGAAGTAATGGGTGGCCTACAATGGAATTGTAGTGTGATAGTAAGTCAACTATCAATAAATCGTGTGCCAGCCTTTGCCTATTTGGTACAGCCCCTGGTGAAACCAATAGATTTGTTTTGCCCATAGGGTGCACAACGCCCCCACTAAAACCGACCAGAGGCACGTCGGTTGGGGTAAGATTCTTCTAGTCTAACTTCATATTTTGAAAGGCATCCAGGAACAAGATGTTATCCAAACTCCCGTTGTCTACGAATATGTGTTTCACCTCGTATTTTGTGATGTTGAGTTTTACAACCAGTGCATCGTGATGCAGAAAGTGGACTCCTCGAAGATCATCTTTGGTGAAGGAAATGATCTTCTCGGATTTCGGTCTCTTGGGAGGATTCTCCTCTTCATGCTACAATTCTTTCACTGAATTTTTGTCGGCCAAAGTGCTACAATTGACAACGATTGATCCTCCTATGATTGTTGCTATCACTCCCGCAATCTGTTCATCATCCAACTCATTACGCCGGTTTCATTGCTAGTTGAGTGCACGGTCCTCCTTCTTAACAAACTACTTCAGGTACCCTCTTGTTATTAACTCCTCAATCTCATTTTAGGTTGCGACAGTATTCAGTGTCATGGCCTTTAGCTCGATGAAAATGGTAGTACCTGTCTTGTTGCTTGTTTTTTGGGTTTCCCTTCATGCATGATGTTCATTTCAAGTATTCCTCCTCCTTAATCTACATAAGGGTCTCCCTTCTCTTTGCATTGAGTGGTGTAAAACTACGGTGCTTAGTTGGGGGAGTCTGGGAGTGTTTGGCCGACGACTTAGATCTTCTGGACAACCTGTGATCTTGTCATCCTCGTTTATTATTTTCCCATCAATCTTCATCACAATCTTTCCTCTTCCTATCTCCCTGATCACCTCGGTCTTCCATCAATTCTTCCTCGTTCATGTATTTTTGAGTGCGATCAAGGAAGCTCTTCATATTTTACAGGTGGTTCTTGGCCAGGGAAACTCAGAGGAAATGGTCCCACACTCCGCAAGTAGCAGCGACGACCTGCATTCTTGGGTCCAAGTCTTGTACCTACATGCACTTTAGGTTAAACCTTCAGACATACTCTCAGATGCTCTCCCCAAAACGTTGGCAGATGGGCATCAGGCTAGACACGGTCTTGGTGTGTCTTTGGTTGGTGGCAAACTGAGTGATGAAGAGTTTAGGAAATTGTTTCCAGCTGGTGATGGAGCTTGGTGCGAGCCTCGAGTACCACATCCAAGCTGTTTGACAGAAGGTGATGGGGAAAGCCAGGCACATACTAGCCTTCGATGCCCCTTGGAGAAGCATAAGGGCTTGGAAGCTCTCCAAGTGGTCCAACTGGTGAGCGGTACCGTCGTAGTTTTCTAGGTTTGGTGTCTTGAAATCCTTTGTATGTGGTTTGACGAGGATCTCGATGGACAATGGGGAAGGGCGAGCAAGCTTAGGGATGCCCCGTTTCACCGCGGCTAGCCGCGTAGTTTTTGACTGAGCTGGCCTACTGTTCAACCCTTGGTCCGAGGTGATCCAACACCGAGGTACGCGCCTCCTACGCCTATCTTGACGTGAATTGGTCGCAGAGGGTGATGTCTCAATTCCATGCGAAGTGGTTATCCTACTATCTATTCCTTCGGGAGCATAGGTGCAGTGTTGTCTCTCCGAGGTGATTGTTCGTGCAAGGTTCCCTAGGGAGCGAGCTTGTGAAGGTTGTCGGTCTATATTGGTGGAGACCTGCTTGTCATGGTCACCTGCAGTAGCAACCTTACCTGCTTGTCACAGTTCTAAGGCTGGTCCTTGTCGTGAAGCGGTGGACGGTTGGTGTCCTACGAAGGATCTTGCATGGGTGCTTGGGTGGAGGGTTGTCCCATGGCAGCCATTCGTTGCTCCCATGTCTGCATCCGAAGATCAATTCCCTGGATGTAGGTCATTAATTTTTAAAACTGCTGGGCATCAACTCCAACAGGGATGATCGATGTATTGACATTTTGCAGTTGTTGTTGTGTGGTGTCGCTCCCACGACGTTGGGTTGAGTTTCCTTTCCGTTGTATGAAGTCATATTGATAATGGTGTGAAGAATAGAGTAGATATAACCTTTCAATCGTTTTTCATAGACGACACCAATTGATGTCACTCAATCTGCCCGGGTCCTTGTTGGAGAGGCGAATTGTGTGCGAACATTATACCTAACCTTGCAAAGGAATCAACGTCAGAGTGCCTGGGTTATGAACCCAAGCGAGGAAGGTCCGACGATCAAGTTAATTCCAAGGTATGGGAGCTGAAAGTGGACTTAGAGCGGAGAAAACTTGATGAGAAGTTTTGTCCAAGAAAAAGCGTACGTTATGCGCCTCCGAAATTCTCGGAGGTAACATGCATCGACCACCGGGTTCTTATGATCCTTCGGAGTGTTTATCGAATAGGCTGCTCGCCGTTTCCCCAAGAGACGGGAGAGGCCTCCGCCATTACCGCTAAGTGGTCTATAAAGAATCCCGACGGTCGAGTGAAGCAGGTCAGCTTTATGAAGTCGGACAACTGATCGGGTGCCTGGAATGAATGAGTGCCCCGACTTGAGGATTGAAGTCTTGGTCGGCCTTTCCCGGACTGTTCAATTCTGTTTGAGATCTTTTGAAAAGACGCGAGTCCATCCTGTTGGCGAGTGAATCTCGACCTGATGTTACTTCAGATCCCAAGGTAGCTGAAGTGGCATTAAATATTCACGTGGCATTAAATGACTGATGTGCCAGTTTTGCCCATCATCAGATCCATTGAAAGTTCTTCAGAAACCATCTGTTGAACTACAAAGGCAATGACAGCCCTGACCCAACTCTGGAACCGGAATTCCTCAACTTCATGAGGTCGAAGTGCAACAACTCCGGCAGCTCATAACTGCCTTCTTCCACGACGTCATCAGAAGAGGACTGGTGCAGAGGAGGGGGGGCCTTCATGCTGATCAGCAACTGATGACCGGTGATGGAACCAGATGGTGGATTCATGCCTATGCGGCCAATAGCACCTTGTTCCGCTAGGACTATGCCATGGCAATGATCTGCAGTCTTCAGGTTCTAATAGGCCGGTTTGGGTAGGTTTGACTCAACTGTTCGAAGATCGTATGAGAAAAGGGGGAAGACAAACTGCCGAACTTTGTTTTTTACATGTATTGTCTAATAATCCTTTAAATGCACCAGTGAGACGATAGAATGAACTGTTGAACTCTGTTAAAAGATCGTATGAGAGAAAGGGGGAAAACGAACTGTCAAACTCTGTTTTCTTATATGTATTTCTCAGTTTTATTTATTGTCTAATAATCCTTTAAATGCACACAAATGAAATGATAAAAATATTTTTCAGTGAGAAGCAATAAAGATATTTTTTCAGTTAGGTTTTAAGAGAAAATGAAAAAAAGAAAGAAAATAGAGAAGGTTAATGGAATATTTTGATAATTTAATGTTTTCCGTCATCTGATTTAATGGTTAAAGGGGTCTTTGTCTAAAGTTCAGGGGCCTTTGTCACTGATCCCATAATATCAGGGGGTGTTCTTTGTAATTTACCCTATTTAAATTTAATTTGGATCTTACCTTATATCCAATTTAAAAATACCCGTTGGCAGCCCTAGAAGTGGATCCCACTCCCACCTGAACAGCTTATAGCAATGTTTGGTAAAAAAAATGAAAATTCCAAATTTACTTTCAACTAAAATGATGATTTCTTTTGAAGCTTTCTTCAGTGACTTTTTCAAAGTAAAGCAGCGCAGTGAAAGCAATTCAACAATCTTCAACCATATCAAATGGGCCCAAAGCCATTTTAAGAAAATCATTCTTGAGAAACACCTTCCATTTTTTTTTTCAAGTTAAGAAAGCTTTCAGTAAAAGTAAAAACTAAAAAGAGGTCTTCTTCAATACGGATAGTCAGATACTGTCCTGACAATGAATTTTAAGTTGGAAAAAAATCAACTTAAAATATAATTCCAATTATATTATAGGATTTTATTGGAAAAAATTAAACATTGGAGAAAAGTTGCATTAGAACCTTGGAGAGCTTTTTGAAATAATAAATGAAGCTGTATAGTTCAATGCCAGTGGTCTTTTTAATTTCTTGTTTAGTCTTTGGTAAACCTATGCAATTGTGGGTCATGTTCCCCTAAATGAATCCAGAAATCTAGTTCCATAATCTAATAATAAAATTAGATAAAATTATAAAAATTTAATATTATATATTCATCATATTAAATAGAAATGAATGTAAAAAATAGAAATAGATTGTCATCATCATCATCGTCATCCAAGCTTTATCCCTAATTATATGAATTGACTATATAAATCCTGTTTCACCATTTCCTTTTGTTCAATCTCATATCCATCATGGAATTATTAGCACTTGAATCATTTCTTACTAATTTATCCACGTCTTTTTTGATCTAACCCCTACCCTTCTAGCCCCTTCAGCTTGCTATTAATGGTAAAAATGTATAAACAGAAGAATGTGAATTATTTTCTAATTCATAATCCACTAATCAGATCAAATGGTTTAGTTGTTCAAGTAACTGAGGTATCAGATTGTTGACCAAATTAATATTATTTTGCAAATAATTTTTTTTAGGGGGCATTCTTTTTTTGGATTTGGAGAGGGGGGAAACTTGGTCAATGGGATTTTGGTTCCCATTGACCAAGAATTCCATGTTCATTTTTCATATTAACATGGAGACTAGGGAAAGTTTATTTTACTGGGTAAGTGATACCCATCTCCCACCTAGGAACAAAGTTGCTAACACTTGAATGGGACAAAAATGTCATTTTTATTAATGGATTTTTATGACTAAAATGGCCATTACTTTATTTACCTGAGAAATAAAAGAATATGGATAAATGCACTTACCCGGGTATAAGTGTTTCCCAGGAAAAACTTATCCAAGTAATTTCATTTACTTGGGTAAGTAACTTACCGAAAAGCGAACGAGGCCTTAAGGTTAAATGAACCTAAAACCTAACTGGCTAATAAGTTTACCTATTTGACTGGCTAGTTCACTGTAGGTTAAAAACATTGGCCATAAGAGCCCTTAAATGGCAGCTATCAGTTGTGTGACCGCAAACACAAGAAAATCCAATTCTCATTCCCTTATTTTTCAGGTTAGCACCTATTTTGATTATTCTTAGAATAAGCTTCAGAATTTGTACTTTTAGGTAAGGGTGTCAATGGATCGGTTTTGGATTGGACCCCATCCAGTCCATAATCAATTTGGACGGACCAACAAGATATATTGGATTGGACAAATCTGGTAAAAAATATTTATTATATTGGATTGAACCTGGTCCGTTTGTAACAAATTTATATTGGATTGGGTTGGATTAAGCCAATATCTGATCCATTGATATAAGATAAGAGTATATGTGTCAATGGACTGGGTTTGGGTTGAAACCAATTTAAATCAAAATGAATTTTAACAGATTGGGCGGTCCAGACATTGAATTGGACCGGTCCAAATTGGTCCAAAAACATTCACTGGATTGGATTGGACCTGGTCCATTTATAATTGACTGACATTGGACTAGAACAGATTGGACGTTTTGCGCTCTACAGTACAAATACATACAAAATACAAATTGGTCCAAATATGTACAGTACAAATACATACAAAATAATACAAAATACAAGGTTTTGCACTCTACAAATTTGTATTTGTAATCCTTCCAAACTGAGCTTTAGGAAATATTTATTCGGGTAAGTGCATTTATCCATGTTCTTTTATGTTCTAGGTAAACAAGACAATGACTGTTTTTGTGACAAAAATCTATTGTTGAAAAGGACATCTTTGTCCCCTCATTCACATGTACCCCCACAAACGCCCCACAACAGATCCCAACCGTGCATGTGGGGGGCAGATGAGAACTCTCGAGTGTTGGCAACTCCCCCCCCAGGTGGATCAGTTACCTAGGTAAATGATATCCAGGAAAATAAGTTTTCCTTGGTCCCCACAAAAATCTGAAAAAAGAACATGAATTTCTTTGTCAATGGGAACCAAAATCTCATTGACCAACTTTCCCCCTCAAAATAAACGTTCCCTTAAAGGGGTGCAACTTGGGCATGCCCAACCCTAGCCTGAACTGACCCAGCCCACAATTTTACAAGTGTTGAACTTGGATTTTAGGGCCTAGAAGTTTGGGGTTTTTTTTATTTTATCAGGCCAGGCCTGATGCCTAGCCCTTAGATAGCCCAAAATATGGCACAAGCCTAACATACATAAACATATAAGCACTTATTCTTGATGAACTATAATACATATATACATTTATATTAAATTTTAGTGTGGACTAATTGACCAAACCCAACCACGCCTGAACCCAATCCAAGTGCATCAAATTTCAGATGGGGTCAGGCCCTAGTTGGACATTTCATGGTTGACCTTGGGCTCAGGCGTTAGGCCCACTTCCTAAGGTTGGGTGTAGGTTGAGCTTAAACCCGTCCCAGCTGGCCCAGCTCGCACCCCTCCCAATAATAAAATGTCCCAATTTCTTTGGGACATGAAGTTTTGGCTTCAGACTAAAATGCTTTTAAAAGCAATTCTTAACACACTAAAAAGTAAAAACATTTTTTTGGCTCAATCTTTGTTTTACACAGTCCAAATCTCAAAAGAAGAATCTTATCTAAAACAGAGGCTAATACTTCTTATTTCATCCATCTCTGCAGAGATTGCTTTTTATGCATTTCTTTTTTTATCCGATACTGAGTACACTGTACACAAACAGAATTAGATGGGAGAAAATTACAAGAGAGTACCTCGAATACGTACTAAGTATTAAGCTTGAAATAAAGGACAGACTGCAGTTTGGAGACCTCACAATCTGAAACCTGTAACATGTTTCACAGTCCAAATCATAAGTACCAATTATTTAGGAGGTTTCTGTTGGTGGGGTCATTTTAATGGTGTACTTTTCAGAAAACTGGACCCAATACTCATTCTTTAAAAAGAAGGAATTTTTAAAAGACAGAGACTCATCCAGAGGATCATCTTGGCATTTGGGGCTTTCCAATTTTGCACAATTCAGTAGCATAGATAAAAAAACCATTTTATGGGTATTCATTATACGGTCCAAATTAAATCAAACTGAAACTGGAAATTATTCTAAATTCCAGTTTATGGTTTGGGTTCGGTTTCCTAAATTTTAGAAGTCAAATCAAATTAATAAAGCCTGGAAATAACTATATTTGAGTCAATGATTAAAAGACTATATATATGTAGGCATATATATTTTGTTTGGACTTTCTAATTGCATTAATCTCAATAGAATGGGCTTTCTAATTGGGTTAAAATCAATAGAATGGTCCAAATTGTACTAAAAGCTACATTAAACCGTAATAAAACAATTTGATTTGGTTTGATTTTTTTTTTAAACTTTTAAATCATAATTTACTGATTTGGTCTGACATCTCCAAACCGCACCATGAACATCCTTATTTCTGTTTTAAAATTACATTTTCGGGACATGAAAACTATATTTCTGTTTTTAAAAGTTACATTTTCGTTTTCAGAATAAAGGGTGTTTCTTAAACTACTTCTTAACGAGGAGAGGACAATTTTTTTTTAACAAAAAAACACCCCTTGACAATGTAACTTCTAAAAACGGAACTGTGTTTCTGAAAATTGCAAACTATCCCCACCCCAATTATAGAACTGGTGAAGTGCTTTTTTCAGTATGCCATATTTTTCTTAAATCTATTTTTGTACAAATCTTCGAAATACTTGGATTTATATTGGGAAATTTTGAAATTCCTTTTTTTTTTATGAAAATTTCAGTATACTTCAAAGTTTTGGGAACAGGTTAGCACAAATAATCAAAAAAGCGAAAAAGCAGAAAACATTTTTCACTTCAGCCACTCAGCAAACATGCACAAAAGCCTCATCTATCAGAGAGAGAGAGAGATAGGGAACAAACAACACCCAAGCAGTCAACAGAGAAAGACCGTGGCATGGCCATCACGAATGCACACTGCAGTCCTTTCTGATCTCCCCATGTTTCCTTCCCCTCTTCACTCCTATTGACCCCATCTTTTCCATTGCTGCCGAGAACGCCTGAAAGAACCGTTGCTTATCCTTCCCAAGCTCCACCACTATGGGCCTTGTCCTTGGATCCAAGAACAAAGCCTGGTCCGTCGCCAGCAGGCCCATCTTAGCCTGCAAGTTCCCATAATACGCGTGGTCGAATGAAAACGGGGTCGTCACATCGAACGGCGCCACCACATCCACGTTGCCACCAAATGGAGGGCACGACATCTGGAGGGCCTTCAGAAACCTCGGCTCTATATATGGGTCGGGCTTCTTGGTGCCCCGATAGTCGTAGAGCCGACTTACGAAGTGCTCGCAATGGGCGAACCCTATAGTGTGGGCACCCGAAAGTGCAACTAGGTCTTCTAGGTTTAGCCCCTTCGACCCGAAGAGTTTAAGAAGCTCGTCCACCGAGGAATTCGCACGTGGGAGATTGAAGCTCACCCTTGACGCCATTGAAATTCGGCCATCCCACCTACCCTTCCCCACCTGATAGTATGGGCCCCCTGCCTGCGCCAGTGTACATTGGAACATCAGAAAATACACGTAACGTAACATTGATCAGATGGCCTGGTCAACGCATCAAACGGCTGTCAATGACCAACGGCCATTTGAAATTGTAGGAAAACAAACCGGATTTCTTCAAATGTGCAAGGTTGTGTTTCGATAAGTTTCAAGTTTCAACATTTGCGCTTTCAAAGCCAAAGAGCGCTCTGTGAATTGTGATTTGGGGGTTAACCAAAAGGAAAAAGGTTAACCAAACAGATCCTTAGATAAATTGGTTATCTTATTCATAATAGTGGACTAATCACAATACAACACGTCAGCCCTGTACATGGGGCTACTATCAAGATGACCTGGCATACATGATTGTCCCAGTAGGCCAGTACATCCTGTACCCTTACACGTTTCTCGATGACCATCTTTTCCTGCTTCTTTCCTTGTCATATCCATTTCCCCAGAAGGCCAGAACAATCGACGCAACAACCCTCTAGGCCTCTACAGTCTACAGACTACAATGGAAACATCTAGAAAACATGGACGAAAATTGCATGGCAGCCCATAAATTGTTCAAAATGACTAGAATCCTTTGACTGATATGATGTAAATATGCCCAACCATCGAGGGTTATTTTTTACCGCATCCTGCCCGTGGATTTGGCATCGATCCACGGTCAGGATTCACCCCATCTATTTTTTATCGATTTTTTGGTAAATATTTATTTTACATAAAATTAAAAAAAATCTCCCTAGGCACACAAGTGCAAAGTTGTAAACATCAAGACAAGTGCAAAGTTGTAAACATCAAGCGCATATTAGAAGAATTAGCCATATTTACCAAGTGGACGAAATCTCGGGCTGCAATTGCAAGAATATCTGCACAAGACACAACACCTGGACACTTGTTTTCAACCAGGGCCTTGGCTTTCTTTATGCTATCGAACGCCTCCACCGGTAGGTTCTTGTTATCGTGCGCATCCTTCTCTGCTAAACCTGACGTGTTTCCCGGCTTCGACGCTATCAGGACCGATGCATCGCAACCCTGTTCCACAAAAAAAAAAACACAAGAGTTCAGTAAATCAATAATTCGTTTAAAATAGGGGAAATGCTAATTATTAATTAATAATGGTCATTGCTAAGATGCACCAGGGTGACAATAATTTGCAGTCCCACCGGAGAGACAGTGACAGACGTGAAGACGAATTGCGTAATACGTACTACTACGCCGCACAAAATGTCCGTCTGTCTGTCTCGGTCTGTCTTTAGTTGGTTGGACGAAATGCCGGTGCATGCTAGCAGAGTATGATATGCTTTTTCTAAGATGCGCCTCATTTTCATTTGCTTTCTCTTCTGTTTTTACCGAATTTGGTGCTGTGGGTCGGAGGTTACTTCGACAAAGCAGTCGTGGAAGAAGAGGCGAATGGTGGCGGGTCCAGAAATGGGTGCTTCGCGGTACTGTTGAGAGGTGACGGACGCGACGAGCTGCTCGAGCTGAGGGCAGGTCTTGCCGTGGTAATCGTAGGAGAGCTGGCGATAATGGCGAGTGGTGTTGGTGAGCTTGGATTTGGTTATTGTTTCAGATTCTGAGATTCGTAGCAGAAGTAGGAGGAGGAGCAAGCAAACGTAAAAAGAAAAGGGAGGAAGAAGAGAAGAAGAAGAAGAAGAAGACATTACCATAAGTCTGTAAATTAACTTCAGCAACTTGGGAAGAGGAAGAGCGGAGAAAGGAGGGAGAAGAGAAGATATAAACGTGAGGGCCTCAGAATGGAAGCTGCTGCTCTCATTGCGAACAGGTGGCATGAAAAGCTTATACGAGAGAATCAAGACCCGTGAGACAGAGAGAGGAGATGGCAGTTGACGCTGAGTGTACTGTGCAGGGAAGAGAAATATGAATATCGACAATGACATGTACTAATTAAACAAGAGTACCCTTGAAACTGAGGAAAATTACATGCAAGTCCCGCGAGGTTTAACGATTTTAAGTGGATTAATGTGGTAATGGTTGAGGCATTTTCGTCAATCAAGTTTGTTAAACTGCACCAACTACATTACCGGGTCAGTGATCCACATCTCGAACCGGAGAGACATGGGCTTGGTTTTATCAAAAATAGGACGTGCCCAACCCCAAATCATGACTTTAAAAAGAGTTTGATGTGGTCAGTGGCAGTGCCATCGGATGCATATATGGGCCGTGTGGATCCGACCCGTTTAAACCAAATTAAAACACTAATGGAATAAGAAGTAAGAACAACTGTGTAAGACAGTGGCGACTCGTCTCGTACAAATATAAACTGCTGATGTGAAGTGACAGTGGGGATGTAGAGTGGGGAGTCCCACTTGCCATACTTGGCTGCACAATGAAATCCCTTGAATGCACAGCACGTGCAGTCACAAGATCACGAACGTCCTCTATTTGCAGATTTACACAGTAGTGGTCCACGACCACAATCAACGGCCAAGATTACAGGGTTATCTTGGGAGGAAAAGTAGTGTCTGTGGGTCTGTTCCGTTTCTGTCAATTTCTGGTCCAATAAGACCTTTTAATTTGTTCTTGTGAGTTGTGAGTTGTGAAATGAGTAAAGGCTGTGTGGGCCATCTTTATATTCCCTGGCTTTGAATTGGATCTGAAGAAAAGATAATGATCAGATCCAATCTATCCAACCAAGAAATGTTAGACAATATTAATGAAATTTACTATAGATGCTAGCCGCTTATCTCAAGCAATTATATTATGTTATATTGTGATTTCTCAGGGTTCTTTGCCTTGCCACTTGGTTGCATGGGAATTCATGTATTTTATTGTTGACTATAATTATTATATCCATTGACAAAGGAAAAGTGTAGCACGAGATTGAGTAGTGGGGGAGGGCATGAGGGGGTCGCGCTATTAGCTTTTGATGTTGGGTTTAGTAGCTTTGTGTCTGTGATGATGAGAAAGGTTGAAGCTTGAAGCAGGTACCGAAAGTTGAGGGTATAGGACGGTGGGGCTTTAAAGCTTTTTTATCGTCCCCCATATTCTTTCTTTTTTCTGGCTGGGTAGAGAGATCATATCATAGTTTATTCTGTCTTGGCTTCTTTATCTTTTGGGCCTTTGTGGAAAACGAACCCCAAGGAAAGTAAGGGCCAAGTAATGAAGATGGCTGCTGTTTTCTGAGTTTCTGTCTTGCCTTGAAACAAGGTAAAGAGATAGAAAAATGAAAGTTCTGGGATCCTAAGATTGGCTACCAACTAACGACTGTATATGCATTGGATGAAGATCGAACACAATGATATGACGGGTTATGAAATTCATTACACCAACCTTTTCCTCTAATAAATAAGATGACTGTGTGTGAGAGAGAGGAGCAAACTTACTTTGATGATCAGTATATTATTTTATGGTTCAATTGAGTTGGATAAACTGTTATCCACCTCAGTAAGCATCGAGATGAATGAAAAGAGAAACTAAGAAAGAAGAATCTTTTGGTTTCTCCAGTGGGGTGGGAGCTGGGAACCTATGTTCTTTAATGCTGTTGCTTCCTTGCCTATTGGATAAGAAAATTAATGAACTTAAGAGAGAAAAGTAATGGTGGCATTTATATATGATTATCAATTAATTTTTTTAGTGAACTTGATAAATAGAAACTTTCTTTCGATGGGTGAATCGAGCTTGGAAATGGAAAGCCCATAGTTTTAGTTTTGGTTTTGCTTTGTTTCATGCAAACAGGTGGGAAATGGATACCAACAAGGGAAAAGTCAAACAATGGAAGAAAACTGTCTGTCTTAAGTCTTAACGTGAAAAGGGAGATATTAGATCTGAGTGACGAGGAGCCTGAGAATTGCAGTCACCAACTAAAACCTATTTGTACTCGTTGATGAAGACAACGATAGGTTTGTGGATATCTTGTAGACCTTACTGTTTCTTTCACGTTCTTTTTACATTCAAGTAACATGAGAGGCAGGGTAACTGTAAAATCCAGCAGAGAGAGAGAGAGGGAGAGATGCTCTGATGACTGATGAGCATTTTATCATTATATAGTAAACCTGAAGTGGACAGATTGTTCTCTCCCTCCCTAGAGAAACTAGGACAGAAGATTCTTCAGTTTCACGGGTCTGAGTCTGATGGAAATCTATACAGAACTCTACTCTGATGCTCCTCCCATTACCAGTACCTTAAAAAAACCGGATTTGATCCTTGTGATAGCCGCTTGAAGCATCAAGAGTCCAAACTGGGTTGATGATTTCATGGTTGTGCCATCTGTGTCACCAGTTAAACAGTCTGAACCACCAAACAAGCTGATTAATTACTGGGTTTTAAGACTCTCGCTTCTCTGAGGAGGGAACCACATGGGAATTATAAAATGAAGAGTTAAAGATATAAACAAAAAAAAAAAGTTCAGAATTTAAAATTGATACATCAAACTCATCAATCACTCTCATGAGAAAATCATGATGCTAGTAGAAGTTCCAGTGGTAGCAGAATCATAAAGATGAAGAGCAATGAGTTGGTTTCTTCAGGGCACGTCCTACATTAGAATGTTATCCCTGTAATCCTTCTGGCTGTGTAAACCTCATTTTTTAATGCCAAAGCAAACAGAAAACCAAAATGATTTTTCTAAGGAGGTTGGAGAGGTAGTGATAATCAATCAGAGGCCGTTCGGAGATCACCAAGAACAAATAAGTTTTCCACCCTTCCTATTCTTCCTGAAATTATTTTGTTTCTCGTTTTACACCAGTGCATATATAGAGCTCTTATTCCTTGTATTGCTTTGGTTACATCCCCCCCCCACCCCCGGTCTTAAAATGATTTCCTTGATTGTAACTCTAGTTGTCTGAAAAAACAGACTTTTGTGGCAACATAAAAAAAGAGTGGAAAAGAAAAAAGTGAACACAGTGAAAAGTTATAGAGGATGAAACTGAACCACACACAGAATGTGTCTTACAACAGATTCTGTTCAAAATCATCAAGAGTTCATGATCTGATGACTCAAGCTGCCTATTCAACTTGCTAAGTACTTTTATGGGGATCAAATCAAAGGTAGGTCTCCATCCTGTTGACATGTAGCCATTTCTGGCTTTCTTTTTCATTTAAAAGAAAAAAAGAACAGACATTTACTGAGATATTCTAGTGGGTATGCCGGGGTCTATTTCAAGAATATCTTCAATGATCTTAATCTGAAAAATGCAATCATTCCATCAGCTACCCAGAAAAAGTTATTGCATCAAGTGCATTGGTGTGTGTGTGTTCAATAGACATGGTAGGGTTAGGAAAAGTGAAATTATTTGGAATTTTGGATCACTCAACGAGATAAAATATGTTGAATCAATGTTTTAAAAACGGACCCGGAACTAGAGCTGCTTTGGCTACTGGTTTTCAAGTCAGCGGTTCGACTGTCCAATCCAAATGGATCAGCCTCTAATGGCCCATGGCCCAAAACCGTTGTCCTGATCGAATGAGTCAACAGTTAGACCACCCAGGTCAGCGGGTTGCTGAACAATTCAACAGTTTTGGGCGAATAGCGGTTTGGGGTCCAAAATGGAACCAGTATCCTGACCGGTTCCCAGGCCGAATGGTCCAACCATCCAGGTCAACAGCGGTGCAAAAACCATGTGTTGTTGAAGTACAAGAGGTGCGATACTAACAAAGAACCGAAAAACCATGTGTTGGGTAACTCTCCCAACTGAAATAGAAATAATCTCCTAAATAGCTAGATTGAACATTCAGTGTTTCAATCATGCTATGGATTCTAGGCTGAAAAAATGAATTAATGAGAAACCCATGAAACCCAAGTAGATGATTTGGTCAAAGCTTTCTAAGCTTACCCAAATCTAGAAAATACATTATTTCAATAAAAACCTACAACCTCAAAACAAAAGCTTAAAACTTAAAAGCAGTGTTAAGAGAACCATACTGTTTCCTTAAACCGTAAAAAGAACTGTTCACAGATCATAGTCCATCCTTGTCCTACTTAATGGCCTTTCCACTTGGGGCACAACAACAACAACAAGGGTTGAAAGAAACTGGCCCAATTTTTTCAGTGGGATGAACTGCTAGGCTCAGGACAGCCAACTCAATGGGATCTTACATGCAGCTAAAAATGCTTCATCCAGTCCAGCCCAACTTGATCACCTGACTTTTGGCAAAATAGCAATTAATTGAGTCAAGGATGATTGCACAAATTTTAGTACTTTTTTTTTCTCTTTCTTGGATGGTGGAGGGATGAGAATGATCGAGAACTACTTTGCATAACCAAACCCAGTTTCACATTATTTTTCTTTAACATGATGTAGTCAATTTTTATCTTTACAAATTTAGAATGACATTTATCAGTTCATATCCATATTTTTAATTGCATTAGTTTTCACTGCAATTAAATTGTACATATATGATAATAAAGCAAAGAGCTAGAGCATCAACCACTTAGATCAATACAAAGTAAGACATTACTATGAGCCTTCAAGGAGAGTCCTTAACAGGGTAACTAGCTAGCATGGAAATACCACAAAGGCCTTCTATATCATCTACATCACGCTTCATCCTTATATAACCTTCTTCACCCCAATCAGTACCCCAAGAGTTCTTCACTACCCAATATTTCTGGGAATCCTCTTCTCCATACCCAACTGCTGTCATTGCATGGTTGAGGTTGATCCCACAATGGCCAGAAAAGACCCCTCCTGAATAGAACTGAAATGCAAATCCACCAGCATCAACTGCAACTGCTACAGGTTGCTTAGCAACAGCAGCTTGTAAACTATCCTCACTAGCTGTAACATTTTCATAGCCCCTGATTGCTGCCACACGGTTTGCAGAACCAGTACTCGTATTACAGGTACCATCAGCTCCCTTATAAGGATATTCATCTTCAGTGGAAAGCCCACCATTCTTTTTGATATATTCAAAAGCACCACTCATGTATCCCCCATTGCAACCCTGGTTTCCATTGTTAACATCACAATCAATGAGCTCCTGTTCTGATAGAGATACTAACTCCCCAGTCTGAATCATGTTAATGCCTTCCACAGCTGCTACTGCAGAGAAGGCCCAACAACTTCCTGCATAAGAAAAAACAGACACCATTACTTCTTACATGTATATTTGTTGGTGCTATTGGTGTCACACTCTCCCTCTGAAGCATCTCTCTGTTGTTCTCACACAGAACAATTGGAACTTGGGTGACAAAATATTAAAGAATTACAGCTACTGGACACCTTCCATAACCTAATTAATTGTTTGAAATCAACTATATAAAATACCAAATATTTGAGCCACTTAGTATATTAAGATTCTGAGTGAAGATCAGCATACCACATCTGCCCTGATCTTTGACTGGGGTGACGGCACCTTCTTTTCTCCAGTCCACACTGCTGGGTAAATTTGTAGGGTTCTTATTTCTGGAACTTTCCTTGTTTTCTTGCTGATGGCAAGTCTTCAGTCGCAAGTAGATAGCTTTGAACTCCTCATTGGTCAGGTCAGTGAATTTGTTATCAATGAGCTTGAAGGAATAGTTCTGTGAATTGATGTAGTTGATAAATTGAAGATTAGATTGATAAATCCCAAAGCGTACCTCCCACTCATTGTGGTCATGGTAACTACGGTTGTGCCGCATCAACCATTGCTCATACCTATGAAGCATTGGGTTGTCATCATACTTCCCTCCCATGCCGCCGGACTCCCGAGATTTGCAGTTGTGAGCATCAGAAGGCATCCATTTCACCCACATGACAAGAACAGTCAAGCATGCGTTCCTCATGAAATGGAGGAGAGCCATGACTAGCTTGCAAAAAGAATAGAGCATCTCTATCTTATATAGGCATTTTGAATTAGATTAGAGTGGTTGGTAAATTTTGAAACCAGAAGCCAAGCTATTAGCTCACCTCACAATAAATGAAGTTTGAATGTATGGCACGCATCATAACCATGATATCTGTGCTTGCTGAATTTTGGTTATTCAGTTAATAAAGATAACGGATCCCTTGCATTTCAATGCTCTGCAATGAAAAGCCAGCAGAAGTGGAATGATTTTAGGAACTGTGGAAGATTTCAGTTGCAGAAAGAGGTGTACAATATTACTAGTTCCTTATCATGTTGGTTGTTGGTATAGACACTCTTAATTAAGTGGAGCCCTTGTTACAGTCAGTTTTGAACCTCTTTTTTATGTAAAACATATCAAAATTTTTAAGTTTTAACCCTATATAGAAAGAGTTTCAGCCAATTAGCTAAATAAGTTTCAAATGTTTAATTAGGTAGTTTTATATGTAAACGTGGGAAGCTAGCTTGTAGCTAAAGCTCAATTTCTGCTTTTGTAACTTATAACCACGGATACAATATAACCGTGGTTATAAATATCTTTTAACAACGGACAGAATATATGTTTTAACTACGGTTTTTGTGACCGTAGCTAAAGTACCGTTGCTATAACCCTATTTTCCTTTGGTGAAGGGCTCAAGTTTGAGATCAGTGGTCATTTTGTGTTAAAAATCCATATGGACAATGGTTTTTAAAACCAACCCGGTGACCGAACTGGGGTCCGGTTATTGGTTCGAATGATTTGAACGGTCGATCCGTTTTGACAAAAAAATAAAAAAATTAAAAAACGGTTTCGAACGATTAACTGACCAATTCAACGGTTTGCTAACCAAAATCAACGGTTTTGAAAAAAAACAAAAACGATCAGATGATCAGTTCCCGGTTTTTCCGGTCCAACCGTCTGATCCAGTCCAATTTTGAAAACCATGATATGGACCATATCCAATCCAGCGCTTCCAACATCCTACAAGGACCTGCGGCATTTGGTAGTAGCCTTTTGTCTTTAGGACCAGTAGGTGAGGTTTTGTTTTTTGGGAAAGAATTAACAAGTCATCTTAAACTGCTCTTCCCATTCCTGAATCTGCCTTAGTTACCCTTGATCCCAAACCTCTTAAACATGTCATGATCCATCGTCTCACATGATTCATTAAACTCACTATAATTGATTCTATTTAACATTCCAAAGTAACCCTAGTTAAGGTACCACTTATAACATCAATTAGTTCTATTAAATATCTCTTACCTCATAGTTAACTAAATTAACTCCATATAAAATAGTACTCTTATATAGAATTACTATGTTGTTAAACTAGCATTGATAATCAACCATATATCAAGCCATAATCAAACCAGAAATACCCATGTATCAAGTCATAATCAAATCAGCTCTGAATGTTTTTGCTTTTATAATCTCAATTATCCATTTTTGTACTATGGCATATCACCATTATTTATTAGCTTAGTCTATTTTAAATTTTATAACCTTTTATATGATGATTAATGAGATTTATAATATTAATTTGTTAACATATATAACAACATTTCCTTGGGATATTTCCATAGTTTACACATTCCATTTTTAATTTATTGTGAAATTACACTCAACATAAGGGCACAAACTAATATGATACATGTTTCTTATGTAAAGAGTTACTAGAAATGTAAACTATATATAATCTATATCTATAATGTATAAGTGGATACTTTCCTTGGTTTTAGTTCAAGTCATAAAAGCTAAATAAATGCATCATATCTTCTAAGGTTTACCTTATTTTTTCTTGAACATGTACATAGCGGGTGCCCTTACACTAAGTATTTTTAATATATATTTGAATTTCCATGGCATATACATGTGTATATCCAAATACATTTCTATGAATTGCCTCTTCATCAGCCTTTGCATTTTGTAATACATTGAACCATGCACCGGATTTTACATCACATGAGTAAAATGTGTTGCCCCTCTTAAGTAGGGGTGTCAATTGACCGGGTTTTGGTTTAGATCCAATCCGATCCAAACCTTATCAAATCGGATTTGGACAGTCCATTATAATTATTGGATTGGGCCAATCCAAAATAAATTGGTCCATATTCTTATTGGTTTGAATTAGACCTAAACCAAATTTCCAATAATCCGATCATGAGGCCAAACCCTTGTCCAATTTAAAATCAATCAAAACTGAAAACAACATAAAATCACTTTTACGAAAGCACTTTTATGAAAACATTTTTATAAAAGCACTTTTATAAAAGTAATTTTATGAAAAGTATTTTTACAAAAGCACTTTTTTGAAAATACTTTTACGAAAGCATTTTTACAAAAGTACTTTTATGAAAGCACTTTTACAGTAGTTTTATAAAAGCACTTTTACAAATCACTTTAATACTTTGACACGAAAGCACTTTTATGAAATCACTTTTATAAAAAAACTTTTACGGAAGTACTTTTATGAAAGCACTTTTACGAAAACACTTTTGTAAAAGCACTTTTATGGAAGCACTTAAAAAATCACTTTTATGAAAGAACTTTTACGAAAGCACCTTTACAAAAGTAATTTTATGAAATCACTTCTACAAAAGTACTTTTATAAAAGTACTTTTACAAAAGCACTTTTACGAAAAGTACTTTTATAAAAGTACTATAAAAATACTTTTATAAAAGTCTATGGAAGTACTTTTCGAAAAAGCACTTTTCCAAAGTACTTTCAATAAAGTGCTTTTGCAAAAGCACTTTTATGAAACTATTTTTATCAAAGTACTTTTACAAAAGTGTTTTTTCAATGCTAAAAGTGCTTTTATATAATTTTTGATATTTCATTCGGTTTGGGTTGGATCCAATCCAATCCATTTACATTTTAATGGATTGGATTGGATTTGATCTGTATTGAATTTGGATTGGATTGGGTCTAGTCCATTTATAAGTGGACTCACATTGGACTGGATCGGGTTGGACCAAATCCATCCAATTGACACCTCTACTCTTAAGTAGAAATGGTGTGGTAGGCCAATGTTAAAGATGCTTATAATGGGATACAAGGGCAAGGGTTTGAGTCCTCTCTCAAACCTCTTTACTATATATATTATTTCTCATAAAATATAATATATATTTAATAATATTTATAACGTTTATAATCAGTTATGGGGAATTGATACCACAATAAATATAATTGGGTTTGGATACTAGGTGCCCTAAGGTCAAAACCCAAACCCTATGGGTTTTTTATAAACAGGTCACATTAGGGTCAAGACGGGTTAGGTACTAAAAAATTCCAATGAAATTTCCATCTCCATTTGGACAAACAATACCATCGATTCCACAACTCAGTGCAGGTTCTCAAAGCCAATTTGGTGAAAATTCATGGATCACTTATTGTAAATCTATCCATATTTGTGTAGATCTTATCAAGAGAGGATGGGGTAGACCAACAATTTTCATTAGAACTGTCAATGGGTCGAGTTTACTTGATAGAATTGAACTGAACCAATTACATCAATTATGTAATTAATAATATATAAATGTCTCAAGGTTTTTTATAATTTTGTTATATTTTATGTCTAAAAGAGTAAATTTTATACAATATATAAAATAGTTTTAAGTAAAAAAATCCTTTTATCAACATATAAATAGTTTACTATTTATATATTATCATCTTTATTAACATTATATTATCATAAATAAAGTTCCAAGCTATCATATTATAGGTTGTTATGGTAAAAGAAACCCAAGATAAAAAACGATTTGAAAAATTACAAAGAAAAAAAGAAAAAAAAAATACGCAATACAAAGGAACTCAAGAAAAATATATAAATTTATGTGGTTCGAATTATAGCCTATATCCACGAACAAAGGAATAGAAATTCACTATGAAAACAACAATGAAGAATACAAAGTTGTGCAAAATTTTACTCTCACAAAAATAAAAAAATAAAAAAAAACTTTAAACCCCAATTACACCCAATCTCTCTCTCTCTGACTTGCTCTGTCTTCTTGCACAAACCAAAGGTTTATAAAAGAGAAAACACTGACAACATAATATATTCAGGTTATACCAATAAAGAGAAAACGGACTAAGTTCATATCACCTCTTTTCTTCCACTACAAACCACCTCGGAATTTTGCCTATGGTTTTTTTGGTAATGCAAGTTGGCACATGAAGCTAGCCGCAACAAAGAATTCAATGCACAATACAACATAGGTAACCATAGGAGTTAAGTATAACTGGGTTGGACCGCTTTACAAAATAATAAATAATAATAGAAGTCTGGTCAAGGACCGATTCTAGTTACCTTGTCCCATACTAGATCCAACCCATTGACAACTGTTGTTTTATAGTTTTTTTTTTTTTTTTGTTAATTATAGAAAATTCATAGTAGGGGTGATCATGGGCCAGGCCGAGCTTTGCATTTATGATAAGGGTTATATCTTAGGCCCAGGCCTAGCCTAGCCCGAGATTTCGAGCCTAAAACATAAGACTATGCCTAGGTCAATATGGGGTAAGCGGAAATTATTAATGGTGCATGGGACCGAATACCAAAAAGAATATTGCATATATATAATATTTTATATTAAATGACATATAACATGTATATAAATTTATTTTATACATTATATAATATAAAATATCATATATAATAAAAAATAACGTGTACATACATATACATTATACATAACATGTGTATGCTTAAATATATGCAGGTTGGGTTGGGATTGAAGTATTAGGCCCAGGTCCAGCCCTAAAATTTGTGGACTTGATACAAGCCCAGCCCTGGTCCAGGCCTGAACACAAAACCAAGCCCAATCCCAAAATTTCTGGGCCGGGATTGTGTAGGCTGGGCTGAGCCAGATGCTAAAATGAAAAATTGTCATTAGTGATTTTCATTTTATAATTTATATCTTTTACCATTTTTTACGTCATGCTCTTGAATATTCAATAGGAGATCTATCATAATTCATAATAAACTTTAATCATTTGAAACATTTCTTCTTTCACTTTTATTCTAAAAAACAATAAAAACATCGGAAAAGTACGGACATGTTCAATACAGATTTCCAAATTCCACTGCAGAGCTATAAATATTCAAAATATCAACAACTCCCACTCTATACATTAATGCTCGCCCGTGAATTGGCATCAATTCTGAACTGGCACCCACCCCAACTGTAGTTTGAGCCTAAAAATTATGACCCTGGGTTGAACCATCATTCTCCCTAAAAACATTAAACAAGGGTATGTCAATAAAAATTATGGCCATCATGATATAGTTATAAAAATCCAATCAAGGTATCTTATTCAAAGATTAAGAGAACTTGAGGAATTTTATGAAATTTCAAAAGGCTTGGAGCTAGGTTGGGTTGAGAGATTTAACTTGGACTAGGGTTAGGGTCAACCAGGTTGAGTGGAAAGTTGGATTGAGCTATGATTAGGGTTGGAGTTTAGAACCTCGGGTTGGGCTAGGTTGAACTTGACCCAACCTAAACATAAATGGGATCCAATTTGGATAATGATGTTGTCTTGTGCAACATACTGATTAGTAAAAAATCTTCCACTCCTTTTAAAGGGAGGAAATTGTCCTTCTCATGGTGGATAAGAAGGCCACACGGTCCACACCTCCTATGTTCTAAAAATTTTAGAACGATGGTGTGAGGTGGATTTAACATCCGTTGTGAATAGGGATGAAAATGGGTAGGATACCTTTGCTACTAAAATTGCCTTTCCCAGTACCTTAATTAATGTCAATAGCCTTATTTAACTCACTACTTATACATTAATTAATTATCTCCATAACCTCAACTAATTTCCGTTATGTCTATTTAAAACCACTCCTATATAAAATTAATATGTTATTTGAAGGACTAGAACCAAGCTATCTGCATCAAACATAATTATTCTAACCCCAAACCACTCCACAATATTTGTACGTCACATGTGAACCAGCTATCTACTTAGAACGTTGCACAATACATTATCATTATCCAAATTGGATCCCATTTATGTTTAGGTTGGGTCAAGTTCAACCCTAGCCCTACCACTCCACAATACTTAAAAATATATATAACTAGTCAATTTTTAGAAAAATTAAAAATACTTTAAGATAATATGTAAACAATAGGGGTGGTGCTAGTCAATTTCCTAAATCATAGGGGTGCTTTAAAAAATTTGCCCTAATAATAATTAACCACCAATAAGAGAAATTAAAAAAAAAAGGATAATCAAGTCGAAGGAGGTGGTGACGCCTCACCACTACCACCATCATCTATGTCGCATGTTAGCTCCAACATTAATAAACTACCAGGTACAATTGACGCCTCCTTACCTAGCAGCATCACCACAACCTACTCCATTGTCAACCAATGTTGAGGTTCCGAATGGCAACAGGCCAGCCCAACCTTCAGCATCCCCTCCATGCCCTCTGCCTTGTACTCTCCAGCAATCCTCAAATCCCTCGCTTCATGAAGTTTTCCTTCCGCATAGAGTTCCCTTACCGTACCAATCAATAGTGGGTCATCCTCCGACCATGTCTCTATCGTCCTTCATCCACACACCACCACTCCAAAACTGCAAATGTCACTTGCCGCCGTCGGTGCTACCATGTTCACCAACTCCGACGCAAGTCTACAACATGGGTCGGGTTGGCCCAAACCTAACTCGAAAAAAGTTGGGTTAGGTTGGGTCGGGTTGATGCTCAGGTTAGGGTTAGGGTTGAAATTCATGAACCTGACTTTACTTTCAGGTTGGGTTAGGGCTGACCCCTTAGGCAACCCGCCCAACCCAAACCCGACTCTATAGTACATGTCATATATAAAATATATATGTTATATGTAATATATAAGATACATTGATTTGTTTAGATGCATAATATTTGTATATCCCCCACCACATAGTATCATGTATTTCCTTTAAGATAATCACTTCACTTAATCCTAACCGGAAAGACTAAAACCTTAATAATATTATTTTATGTTTTTTGAAATTTTTTTTCTTCATCTCCTCTCTGTTTGTCGCCCATAAAAGATCTATCATAACTCATAACTCATAATAAACTATAGTCATTTCTAACACTTGTTTTTCTGAATTTTGTACCAAAAGAACAAAATAAAATATCAACAAACAAATACTAATGAAACATATGATTAATATATGTAGTGAAAGTTGAGTTAAGATCTAAAATCAAGAAATTCTATGAGGTTTTAAGGGATGGGAAGAAAGTTGGGTTGGGCCCAACCCGAAGTCATTCGGGTTGGGTTAGGGTTGAAAGAATTTAGTTAGGGTTAGGGTAGGTCGGGTTGAAAGTCAGGTTGGATTAGGGTTAGGGTTGGGGTTTAGAACTTAGGTTTGGGTAAGGGTTGGCCTCAACCCGACCTAACCCAGCCCAACTTGCAGCCCTATACCCCAGCATAACTACCACTATAGTTGTCTTTGTCGCTTGCTTGTGCTGGTACAACTTCACCAGTCCAAAGTCACATATTCGGCCTCTCATTTCTATTTCTGAATCTAGTAACACGTTGCTCGACTTGATGTCCCTATGGAGCATCACGAGTTCAAATCAGCCCCCCATAAGATAGTTTCCCACAACATCCCACATCACATAACCGTCGTGCATTGGAAACATCTCCCGATAATAATATCAGAAATGATGAGGCATCATTGGGAAATGTTTTCAATACACGGTGGGGATGTACTGTGGGACGTTGTGGGAAACTATCTTTGTGGGGGCCTGATTTCAACTCGAGCATCACCTGATCTCATCCATGGTGCTGATGGTTCAAGCCCTCTGCTACATCCATCAGCACCCTACGCTGTCCCTCCCACCCTATCACCTGCTTCAGCTTGTCGAAGATCCAACAACTAAGTATATGTTTGGCATCAATGCTGCAGATACAACACCATTTTCTAAGGGTGCCTTTTTTTGTGTCAGTTGGAAGTAGTGTCTTTTTTTTTTTGTTTGGAATCATTGCTGCCAAGTAGGACGTTTCCTGAAGCAACAACAACTTTTTTTGTTTGGTACCAATGCTCCAAGAAACATTTTCAGCACTGGTACCTATTATCCAGTTCCACATCACTGCCACCTCACATCCCTATTGGCAGCAACGAGCTGCAACTCCAGGAAACGCCAAATTTGGCGTTGCTCCAAGCCATGCCTTTCCTAGAGCACCGTTTTTTTCTGATGTGGCACCGATGTAGCGCCGTTATCTGGCGCAACGGTAACGATGCCAAACATACACTAAGGTTGTCGTTGCCTCATTGGGCATGTAATCATATACCAGCATCAACTCGTTGCTTTTCCTACACCACCATCTCATTTGGACCAATTTCTTATTTGGAGCCTACCATGGTTGAGATCTCTGCCATAATTTCTCTCAACCCTTGCTTGGTGGTTAAGTATTCCTATGGGTCATGCCCATAAGAAACTTCAAAAGTACTCAATGTGGGCCTAGTTTGAAGTTTGAATATATTATTTATTTTAATTTTTATAATACTATTTTTTAACTTGTACTAAAGATGAAAAACAATCCAAAAGTACTCAATGTATAATTTTGTCAAACTAGACACGGATACACGCCCATATCGGTGTGTATAAGACTGTATCAACCGAAACGATGCGATACGGCCTAATACAGAACCGTGTCATACCGATATGCATGACTTGTAGGACACATATCCAGTCATACCATATCCTGTATCTATGATCAAGGATACGGATATGATACACCCCATATCAGAAGTATCGTATCGATACCTTAATCCTTAGACAGAGCTTTGATTATCCAACTGGTACATTGTTACCTAGTATGGAGCTGTTAAGAGATCACCAACCCATACTCTCTACCTCTCTCACACTCTCTAAGAAATCCCCATTCACTTACTGACTTAAGCATCGGAGTGTTCCCTCGGGTAAAAAACACCTAAGGCACTCTCACTCTTCTCTCCTTGCAACTCTCTTTAGCTCAGACATCTAGGCATCAACTCGGCCTAGCCAGATTGACACACAGCCAGAGTCTGAATCACAGTACACGAGGGAGTGTTCAGATTGCACAAAATCAATTGGCACCTCTCTGGGAATACGCAACAAACAGCTAAGTTTCCTTTTTTCTTGCTTTCTTTCAGAAATTCAGTAATGACATCCTCGAGTAACCCTCCTTCTCATGACAACAACATCAATGGCCAAGTCTCCACCATTGTTATTGGTCAGGTTGGCGTTCCCTTACACCCAACCGGACCACTAGACAATGTGAACGCGCCTCCCCCCACAATTGAGCCCACTGCAGCTCTTGTAGTAGTTGATGTGTGCCAGTTCAATGATTTGGTGAGGTGTGTGCAAGGGATGACTAAACAACTTGTTAGACAGTGTATGCCCTTAGCTCCAATCAGAATGATGTACATTATGACATTTAATATAAATGAATAAAATACATATTTGATTCGTGTTATTATGGTGTGTTTCTATGTGATATCCTTAAACTGGACACATATGATACTCGTGTTAGTTTAGAATCTTCACAACCATTGGATAGATCTGGGGAGATTTATCCTGCCAAGGCTGACACTGATGTGCCACCAAGTTGGTTGGGRTGRMTTRTCTCARCTRCYAGGGTGAGACCTGAGGTACATGCAGTGTGGGTTTTCTTGAAACCCTGAATCGGATCAGAATTCCAGTATTGCTCTAGACCTTGGAGATAGATGGGAAAAACTA
>NW_010729208.1:1035561-1050799 GCF_000365185.1 Nelumbo nucifera
TAGTGAGGAGGATCTCGTGACTTATGCGGAAGCTATGTTGGACATAGATTCTTTGAAGTGGGTAGATGCCATGAGAGCTGAGATGGACTCAATGGAGACCAATGGAGTCTGGACTCTGGTAGATCCTCCCCCGCGGGGTAAAAACAACCGGTTGCAAATGGATCTATAAGAGGAAGAAGGTCCCCGATGGTAGGGTAGAGACCTACAAATCTCGTCTGGTGGCGAAAGGGTATACTCAGAAAGAAGGCATCGTTTATGAGGAACCTTTTCGCCCGTGGCCATGTTTAAATCCATTAGGATTCTGCTAGCTGTAGCAGCATACGATGACTACGAGATTTGGCAAATGGATGTCAAAACTGCGTTCCTGAATGGAGATCTTATTGAAGATATCTATATGCAGCAACCACAAGGTTTCATAGCTTTGGGTCAGGAACACATGGTATGTAAATTAAATAGATCAATATATGGACTTAAGCAAGATTCTAGGAGTTGGAACATCTTATTTGACTCTACTGTCAAAAAGTTTGATTTTGAGCAGAATCTGGATGAGCCCTGTGTTTATAGGAAGTCCAGTGGGTACAAGGTTAGTTTCTGGTTCTGTATGTAGATGACATTCTACTCATTGGGAATGACGTAGGAATGTTGACTACAGTGAAAGTATGGCTTTCACAGCAATTCTCCATGAAAGATCTTGGAGAAGCCTCCTATATACTGGGTGTTCAACTCTATAGAGATAGATCAAAGCGGATAATAGGATTATCGCAATTTGCTTACGTTGACAAAATAGTCAAAAGATACAACATTGAGAACTCCAAGAAGGGAAATGTTCCTTTCAGGCACGGAGTCACTCTCTCCAAGAAGATGTCTCYMAAGAMYTCTRAGGAGATTGAGGGCATGAAGGACGTTCCCTATGCCTCAGCCGTAGGGAGCATCATGTATGCCATGTTGTGCACTCGTCCTGATATTGCTCAGGCAGTGAGTGTGGTAAGCAAATTCCAAGCCAACCCAGGGCAGGAGCAATGGACTGCTGTGAAGAATATACTTAAGTACCTTCGAAGGACAAAAGAGTTTTGTCTAGTATTTGATGGTAGCTCACTACAGATCCAAGGGTATACTGATGTCGATTTCTAATCGGATCCAGATGATAGAAAGTCTACATCTGGGTACATTTTCACGGTAGGATCGTGTGTTGTTTGCTGGAAAAGTAGCAAACAGGGGTCCACGGTAGATTCCACAACCGAAGCCGAATTCATTGCCGCAAGTGAAGCTGCCAAAGAAGCTGTGTAGATGAAAAAGTTTATTCACGAATTGGGAGTAGTTCCATCCATCACATCACCCATTTTCTTGTTGTGTGACAACAATGGAGCTATCGCTCAGGCTAAGGAGCCATGAGCCCACTCAAAGTCGAAGCACATCGAGAGGAAGTACCATGTACTGCGGGAGATTGTTGGTAGAGGGGACGTCTTGATTCAGAAGGTAGTGTCAGCGGAGAATGTAGCAAACCCATTGACTAAGCCACTAACACAGAAAGTGTTTGAGAAATATGTGGAAAGCATGGGACTCCAGCTTATACCGGATTGGACCTAAGTGCAAGTGGGAGCTATTAGACAGTGTATGCCCTTAGCTCCAATCAGATTGATGTACTTATGACATGTATTGTAAATGAATAAAGTGCATGTTTGATTCATGTTATTGTAGTGTGTTTTTGTGTAATACCCTTAAACCAGACACTTATGAGACTCGTGTTAGTTTAGAATGTTCATAGCCGTTGGATAAGTCTGGGGAGATTTATCCTGCTAAGGCTGACACTAATGTAACGCCAAGTGTTGGGGTGGCCTGTCTCAGCTGCCAGGGTGAGACCCGAGGTACATGTAGTGTGGGTTTACTTGAAAATCTGAACCGAACCAGATTTCCAGCATTGCCCTGGACCTTGGTGATTAGTGGGCAAAACTGGAAAGTTACACCTGACCCCTACACTCGATTATGATACTGCACTAGGTGTCGGATTGGGTTGTCATTGATATGCCAATCAGTGAGATCCTTAGCGGGAGTCAAAACCTGGGTATGTTGGGACAATCCGAGAATTTATCTGAGTGGGTGATCATAGTGACAGGATCACCCCCTTTGTCGGACAAAGGTAATGATCGGGGATGCACTTTCTCTGATGGAACCAAGATTGTCGATAGCCGATTTCAATCGTTGAAATTTGTTTTGCAAAATATACTTATATTACGGTTTCGAAATGTTTGCAAATGGTTTTAATTCCCGGGATCCATGTGAGTAGAGAGTGCAGCACTGTTCTTTGCAGCCGTGGGAGAGGTCATTCTCTTGTCAGGCAGTGTATAATCATTATGAGCTGAGAGGTTAAGTGTAAGACCATTGAGGGTAATACCTGATGGGATAATCTTGCATCTACCCACAGTCCTTGGGTTTTTATAAGGTGGCTTGGCCCAGGGACCACTTAGTGTAAGTATTGGGCCCATTAGGAGTCCATGTGATGGGCTTCAGGGGGTTCAATGTCTTTTCAGTGAATTCGGCCAAACCTTGTAATAGAGGTTGGGCTGAACCCATGCAACTGATGTGTAGATCAATGTTTGGGTCCCATGCCATACAAAAAAGCCCAACTTGGTAGCAATTTAGAAGAAGTTTGAGCACTTAGAATTCATGGGCCTAAAAGCCCATTTCGAACTGGCCTAATTTGACTAGTTAAATAAAGGGGCGGATCTAAGATTAAATCAGCAAATAGGATAGGGTCTTACCCTATCCACTCAGAGAGTCCAGATCTGAATTCAGATCTGGAAACCTCCTAATGAGATTAGGAGATAGCTTATCTAATTTGCAGATAAGATAAGGGCTTATCCTTATCTCTTAAAGAGAACTCCAAATCCAAATACAGATTTGGATTAGGAAACTCCTAATGAGATTAGGAGCTCTCTTTAAGCCTATATAAGGAGGAAGGGGGCGAACCATTCAAATCATCCCAAATACTCCAGCCTCCCAGAGATACAAGATCTCAAAACATAGAGAGAAGTCGAATACAGTGTGACTGTGCCTTCTCCCTGCATTCTCCTCCTGCCGCCGCCATGCTGCTAGTTCGTTCTCCAGTTTTGTAGGAGTGATCAAGATCAGTTCTTGATATCAGTCTTTGGAGAAAGACCGATTTGAAGTTATGCTCACTGCCTCCATCAAATTCTTGTGAAGGGTTCGGTTCTTGGGAAGAACACTGCTGATTCTGCTCCACCCTACACTGTGTCATCTTTAGTGGGAGCAGTCTTTGGAGATTTTCTTTGGGCGTGAACACCTTCATTGGGAGACATTGCATCTTCGTATCAGGTATATCCCTCTCCTACTATTTTGGTTCAGATCTGGTTCGGTTTTGGTTCAAGATTGATCCTTGAAAAAGCAATTTTCTAAAACAGGGATTTTCTTTGGGCGTGAACACCTTCATTGGGAGACATTGCATCTTCGTATCAGGTATATCCCTCTCCTACTATTTTGGTTCAGATCTGGTTCGGTTTTGGTTCAAGATTGATCCTTGAAAAAGCAATTTTCTAAAACAGGGAATGCGATTCCCAGATGGGGAGAAAGGAAATTTTTGAAATTTCGCCCTACCTTCCTGCAAGGTTCGACCATCCATATGATGGATCTCTCATCCCTTCACTCGCTTCACCGTCCGAGCCATGGTCAGACAACCTATCCTCCACTAGACTACCATGGTGGGAAAGAAGACAAGCCTACCAGTGCCTGGATCTCATAGCGGTGGCACAGCTCGATTATCTCTTCACTAGACAGCTCGATCGGGCTGAAGGAAGACATGGCCTACTCGACCTCGTGCTTCTTTCCCACCATGGCACCACCACAGAACACACCAAATGAGTGAATGAGTCCTCCCCTGAGGGACTTGCTTCACCGTTCGAGCCATGGTCAGACAACTTATCCTCCACTGGACTACCATGGTAGGAAGGAAGACAAGCCCATCAATGCCTGGATCGCGTTAGACACGCGCTAATGCCTCAACATAGCCACTATGAAAGGGTGAAGAGGAAAGCGAAGACCCACGACTAGCGCCTCCTCATAAACGCATAGAGTGTTTCGGTTATGGTCCAAGGGGTAATGACCGGCCAGTGGCTCAATCCAACTAAGCTTGTTGGGGATCTCGTAGCGGCGGCACAGCTCGCTTATCTCTTCAGTAGACAGCTCGATCAGGCTAAAGGAAGACATGGCCTACTCGACCTCGTGCTTCTTTCCCACCATGGCACCACCACAGAACACACCAAATGAGTGAATGAGTCCTCCCCCAAGGGACTCGCTTCACCGTCCGAGCCATGGTCAAACAACCTATCCTCCACTGGACTACCAGACATGGTGAAAAAAGCTTGAATACTCACCGAAAAAATGGAAGAAACCTGGAAAAACAACAATGGAAGAGCTCAAACTAGCAAGAAGATGGAGCTCAGCTTGGCAGACTGGTTCAGATTGCAGAACCGCAAGAGATACAACGGTGCAGATTTCGAGTGCGCAAAACAGCCAGGCTACAGCTATCAGGGCACGCGCGGGAGCGAAATTTTGAGCGCACAAATTTGAAAGTTCAAATTTTCGAAATCGCACGCACAAACAAAGCACGTCGATTTTCAAATCTGTGTGCCCACCAAAGATCCCACGTGCGCTCGAAATCCTTCCCTCCCTTTTCATTATTTGAAATTTTCAGAAGCGCAACTCAGGTAGCAAACCAAACTCGGTCGAGCTGGGGTACCCGTGAACCAGACCGAACCAAATACCCCCAGAAGAACCTACTCTCTTTGCCAAATAGACATCGGTTCGAGAGTGGGGGGCAATTGATGAGGAGTAATTTGGCCCTCCGAAACAAATGATGACACGTGGTCGTTATCAACAATGTAGTGCCAAGTCAGTAGACCAACTCGGTGGCTTAGCTCGAAGCACCTCGCTCAGACCGCTCTTGACCTTGGCAAGGGCAAGCTAGTGGGGCCTCTAAGATTGCTGGCGACCTAGCCAAGAAGTCAGCCAAGTTGAGGCGAGCTAGCATGACCCACGAAGGTGAGCTCATCTAAAAGCCCTCACATCCCACTCCCGAGGCCGTCGATATTGCAACTGTTGAAGCAATTCGCCGCACTATATGCCACGATCTAAGCGGACGAACTATAATTGTCGTGCAAATCTAGTAACTGACCCATTAATACACCCCATATTGCAGAAACAACTCCGCCAGAAACTCAGGGGCGTTGCCAAAGCCTCCTAAACCTCTGATAACTATAAAAAGAACTCGAGTTCACCTAGGGAGGTATGTCCACTCATACTCTCTAGCTCTCTCACACTCTCTAAGAAATCCCCATTCACTTACTGACTTAAGCATAGGAGTATTCCCCCCGGGTAAAAAACACTCGGGCACTCTCACTCTGCTCTCCTTGCAACTCGCTTTAGCTCGGACATCTAGGCATCAGCTCGGCCACACAGCTTGGCCTATCCAGATTGACACACAATTGGAGTTTGAATCACAGTACACGAGGGAACGTTCAGATTACACGACATCTAAGTACAAATGCAAATATATACGGTGCAAATACATATAAAATAAATCAGTTTGGATGAAATATAAATACAAATATGTAGACAAATACACACAAAATAATACAAAATACAAGCTCTACCCATTTATATTTGTTTTTATTTTTGTTTTATAATAACACTATTAACACTATAAATTTGTATTTGTACTCCTTCCAACAGCCTTAACGTTTTTTAAAAAAGAGCCAAAAAAAACCTGATAAGTGATAAGCCCGAATAAGTGTCGAGATTCGATCGGTGAGAATTGGAACTCACTGCCATCTCGTGAATCCCGACAGAGAGATCCAGATGCTTCACGACAGTTGGGAACTTGTCCGAAGCTAACACGTGTTCAAATCGATTTCTAGATCCACGGCCACGGGTGGAGAGGGAGAACGGCTTTAACTAGACAGAAATGCCGTTTGACCTGAGACTGGTCTATGGTTAGACGGCTGGGATGATCTGTTAATCATCAATTTACTACTCGACGGTTTGAAACATGTTAATCAGGTCACGATAAAGACGTACCTTTTTTTTTATTATAGTCCCGTACACATTTTCTTACTAACGAACTGACCGGTGATCATAAATCGGGAATCGGGAGTCAGTGACGACGTCAACTGTAGAGTGCAGACTGCGAGTTCATAGATTTTCGTCTGTATCTGTAATTAAAACACTCAAGAGCAGAAGGAAAAGCTCAGCGTTCTTCTGTCTGGTTTTGTTTGTTCTTACGATGGAGAATAAGCAACCAAGCAGCGAGTTCGGCGATTCTGGTTTCCCGGCGGAGCTGGAATACCAATCAGGCTTCGGCAACCATTTTTCGTCCGAGGCGATTCCCGGAGCTCTGCCTCAGGGCCAGAACAGTCCACTCATGTGCCCGTATGGTCTCTACGCCGAGCAGATCTCTGGCACCTCTTTCACTTCACCTCGCAAGGTTAACCAGAGAAGGTCTGTTTCAGTTTCTTCCTTCTCATATTTTCCTTGGTAGATGTTTCGAATTTCAATTGATTTTGTTCAATTTATTTATTTATGAGGAACCATTGGATGGGGTGATATATGTTAGTAGAAATTTATCCGGAGAAGGCGGAATACGCAGCAAAAATAGGAATTTTAAATTAGGTTTGTCTGAATTTTCATTTAAGTTGGATATTTTAAGATTTCTTCGATGAACGGTCTTTTTTCTATGATTAACATCTTCTGAAGCTATAATTAATTATGCTTTTTATCCGGCATTATTTTAATGGCTTTACTGTTGTTGATGCTGACTTTGTAGACGATATATGTGTTGGTATTTTTTTGGGGAAAAATGATGGTGGCTTATTTATTTCTATTTTGCTGGCAGTTGGCTGTATCGTATCAAGCCATCAGTTACCCATGAACCATTCAAACCTCGTATCCCTAGCCACAAGAAACTTGTGAGCGAGTTCAACCAGTCCAACAGTTCCGCTAACCCAACTCAACTGCGGTGGAAGCCTACAGAGGTTGCTGATTCACCAATTGATTTTATTGATGGGCTGTACACAGTGTGTGGGGCCGGGAGCTCTTTCCTACGCCATGGATATGCCATTCACATGTAATTGGTATTTCTTGGTTGCTCCATTATTTATCTAATTTCTTCCATGATGATCAATTTTTTTCCTAACTATTTATGTTCTTCTTAGCTTGTTTGAGATAATCCGCTTCCCAGAACGAAAATTTCAAATTGTAATGGTTACATAGCTTTGTGGGTGAATACATATACATGGAAAGAAGGCCTATATTAACATCTACTTTACATATTGAAGCATAACCTATCGTTATTCATCCGTTGGAATCTACATTTCAGACTAGTGGCTCCAAGACCAATAAACTTCTAGCAGAAAAAGTGGAAAAACCAATAGTGTAACTGGAGCAATAATATGTTTTAAAACCCCTTAATTATAATTATAAGTAGTTAGTGAAATATTAATTTAAACAAATTGAAATGCCTGAGAGAAAAAGATAAAGTCTTAGTGCTAGAACACCATTGACATAAGCCAAGGCTCAAGTCATGAGACCACACGTCTCTTAATACACCTCAAATTGGGCCTCAAGTGGTAATTTCATATTCCTTTAGGAATATTAGCAGTTAATAACCTTTCTTTCCTCCCTCCCATATCCTTATATTGCTTGAGTGGTTTCTCTAGTAGTTTAGTTGTTTTAACAGAATATGTCATCTAGAGGTTAACTGACTGAATCAGGATTTCCTCCTCCCAGAATGGTCCTCACATCCACCTCACAGAACTTGCAGCAATGCATTCGGAACATCTCCCCATGAATGAAAACATACAAGTACGGGAGATGTCCCTGATGCGAGGCTGTAAATTCTGTGAGGGCCAATTATGTGAGGAGGAAATCTGAACTCTGACTGAGGATGCATCTAAGGTTCCTCCCATGAATGATTTATTCTATTGCCTCCTCATCAGGTTTTTAAAAAGACTATTTACTTCATTGATTTCACTAGCAAATAATTTTAAGGGCTGGAATCAAGAGATTGATTAGGTGATACAGTATTTTAAGGGTGGTTCAACAACAAACACAATGATATTGTTGGCATTCAAAGCCTTACAATTTTGTTTGTTCTGAAAGATAAAATGAAAAGAAGTCTTAAAGACATACACATACTGAAACAATAAGCATGAAGCAGTTATCTGGTAGCAGCTTTTGGAGTCAATTGATGCACTCACAACAGAACTTTTGCAAGTGTTGCACATGCAAGTGGGTGGTAGAGCAATTAGCTTTATATGAGGCATCTTTCATATGGTTCAAGGGCTCCTGTTTCTGATAGAAGTCGTACAAGACTACAGATATTCTTTAGATTTTGAACAGAAAATAAAAGAAAGGAAGAGAAGAGGAGAAGAGTAGAAGAGAGATAGAGAGGAAGAACTCGTGGAAGGACTTTTGAGAGAAGAGAGTGGTTGGTGTAATAAAACAGCCACCCCACCCTTTGAATTTATATACATAGTTTCCTTATTGTAAAAGAACTTAATGCTTACATGGCAAGATAAGATAATTAAAAACTAATCCTAGATAAGATAGAATAAGATTAAAACTAATCATACTAGGAAAGCTGATCCTAATCAATGACTTAACTAAATCTAAGTACAACTCAGGTTGTCACACGAGTACACTAATGTGGGGTCCACAGTTTCCTACACTCCCCTTCAAGTTGGGAGTAGATGTTTGTCATTCCCAACTTGCATAGGTCTTCTTCTAACTTCTTTCTTGAAACAACCTTGGTAAGAAGGTCTGCAAATTGCATGTCGGAGGTGATGTAAGGGAGGCATACTTCTTGAGATGTAACCCTTTCTCTAATAAAATGCCGGTCCACTTCAATATGCTTAGTTCTGTCATGTTGTACTAGATTATGGGCTATATTAATGGCAGCCTGATTATCACAGTACAACATTAGGGGCTTCTCATAAATAATACCCAATTCCTCAAGTAATGGTCTTAACAATAGAATCTCAGCCACACCATTTGCCATGGACCTATATTCAGYTTCAGCACTKGAACRAGARAMAACACTTTGTTTCTTACTCTTCCAGGAGACCAGATTACCTCCTACAAAGGCACAATATCTAGAGGTAGATCTTCGATCATGAACCCACCCAGCACAATCAGCATTTGTGTAGACTTCTATCTTCATGTGGTCATTTTTCTTGAACAAAATGCCTCTGCCTAGGGACCTCTTTAAATACTGACTTACTACACTGACTGCATAACTGATGTTGGGTCGTGTGAGGCAAAGATAGAGAAGTTTTCCAACTAACCGTTGGAATATAGCTTTATCTTCAAGAGGCTCTCCACCCTCTGCACTAATCCTGTGGTTCTGTTCAATAGGTGTGTTCGTAAGCTTAACTCCCAATTTTCCTGTTTCTTCTAGCAGATCAAGGACATACTTTCATTGAGAGACAAAAATCCTATGCTTGGATCTAGCTACCTCAATGCCCAAGAAGTATCGTAGTTCCCCTAGATCTTTTACCTCAAACTCTTGATGAATAAGTTGCTTAAGAGACTTAATTTTACTAGTATCACTCCCTGTTACTACAATATCGTCAACATACACAACAAGCAAAGTTACGGAAGAATCCACTTTCTTAATGTCAATACTCTTGGCTGAATAGAGAAAAGAACAAGAATAATCTTAGAGGTGTCCAGAATGAATGACCCCCACCTCAAAGAGTCTCTTATATATTAAAAGATATGTACAATTACAAGAATGTCCATACAGGGCTGAAAGAGAAAAGAAGAATAAGATGTAAAAGTAATATACAACAGGGACTATACTAATAAGATACATCAAGTTATAGAATCTCCACACCCCCCCCCCAAATTGATGCCTCGACATAAGCATCAGTTTGTCTATAAGAAAGAGGTGTCGAACTCTAGTCATAGCTTTGGTGAAGATATCAGCAATCTGCATGTCCGAGGCTATATGAGGAAGCGATATAGACCCAATAGTGAAGAGATCTCAGATAAAGTGGCAATCCACCTCGATGTGCTTGGTCCTCTCATGGAAGGCAGGGTTAGATGCAATCTTGATAGCACTCGTATTGTCTGCATAGAGAGGAATAGGAGTTGGAACCTGAATGCCAATATCCATAAAGAGAGATTGTAACCAAACAATCTCACTGCAAACCGAAGACATGGCCCTATACTCTGCTTCAGTGGAAGACTTGGAGACTGTTTGTTGTTTCTTACACTTCCAAGAGATGAGTGAATCACCCATAAAAACACACCACCCAGATGTGGACCTACGAGTGTCTGGACAACCAGCCCAATCCGCATCAGCATATGCTCTCAACTGAATAGGAGAGGAGGAGAAGAACAGTCCCTGGGAAGTTGTGCTTCTAACATATCGAATGATGCGATAAACAGTAGTCATATGAGGTTAACGAGGAGCAGAAACAAATTGACTAACAACCTGGACAGCATGAGAAATATCAGGCCGAGTCATAGTGAGATAAATGAGGGACCCCACAAGCTAGCGGTATAAGGCAGCATCAGGAAGTAATGGACCTTCAGATTTAGATAGCTTAAGATTTAGCTCCATAGGTGTATCAACATGCTTTTCATCATTAAGACTAGCAAGTTTAACAAGGTCAGAGGCATACTTCTGCTGACAAACAAAACACCCTCGATCACTACAATGTACTTCCAATCCCAGGAAATATGTGAGAGGCCCCAAGTCTTTCATGTGAAAGGAATTATGAAGTAATAGTTTCAATTCACGAATGCCTTCAGCATCATTCCCAGTCAACAACATGTCATCAACATATAGTAGGAGAATGGTAATACCCTGAGGTCGTCGCCTAATAAATAAAGAGTGATCAGAAGAACTCTGGCTATATCCAGCAGCAACAACAACATCGCGAAAGCGTTCAAACCATGCCCGGGGAGCTTGTTTTAGACCATATAGAGATTTTTTAAGGCGACATACTAAAGAAGGATCACTGCAGTATCCAAGAGGAGGCTTCATGTAGACTGTCTCCTTCAACTGACCATGAAGAAAGGCATTCTTCAATCAAGCTGGCATATGGTCCAAGACTGAACAGCAGACACTGCGAAAAGAACACAGGTTGTGGTAATCTTTGCAACAAGAGCAAAGGTTTCTTCATAGTCAATACCATACTCCTGACTATATCCTTGGGCAATTAAACGTGCCTTGTATTGATCAAGAGATCCATCAGACTTCAGCTTAATGTTGTAAACCCAACGACTCCCAACAATGGATGCATCTAGAGGAGCAGGCACAAGATCCCAAGTGTCATTCTCATGTAAAGCATGAATCTCTACATCCATGGCTTCCTTCCAATGAGGGCTACTATTAGCTTCCTGGTAGGAGCGAGGAACATCTGCGGAGGATAGGATAGCAGAAAAAGAGCTATGGTTTGAAGGAAAATCATAGCGGTCAGGAGGTTTAGATATACGAGTAGAACGACGAAGAGGAACAGAAGTATGAAGAGTGTTTGAAGTAGAGGTATCACTTACAGTAGCAGTGATAGGATGATGATCTGAACCAGGAGGAAGGAGAGTCACAGGCGCAGGGGCTGGAGCACTAACCGCTTACGAGAGAAGACGAGAAAGTCCTTCTCAGCAGAAGGAGGTGGAGCATCTTGTGAATCAAAGTTTGGCGAAATGAAATGTGCTCAAGGAAAATAACATTACGTGATATACGAATGCGGCGAATAGAGGGATCATAACAAAGAAATCCTTTGTGGTCAGGACTGTAACCCACAAAGGCACACATGACAGACTATGCAGACAATTTAGAACGTTCACGAGAGGGAAGATGAACAAAGCACACACATCCAAAGACATGAAGCATAGATAAATTTGGAGAATGACCAAATAACTTCTGAAAGGGAGACATATTACCAAGAACTGGGGAAGGAATGTAGTTGATCAAAAACACAGTTGTACTGGCTGCCTCTACCCAAAAGGAAGGTGGAGTATGGGACTCCTGCAATAATATTCTCACAACACTAAGGATATGTCCATTCTTGCGCTCGACCACACCATTTTGTTGAGGAGTATCTGGACAACTTTGTTGCACTTGTATTCCATGATCCTTCAAATAGGATAAAAAATCTCCATCAGTGTATTCTCCTCCTGAATCTGAACGGAGAACATGCACTTGTGATTGAAACCGAACCTGCACCACAACATGAAACAACTTAAATGTTGGGAACACCTCAGACTTGTGGTGAAGAAAGTATATCCATGTGTACCTGGTACAATCATCAATGAACGACACAAAATATTTGTATCCAAGCCGAGAAGAGACAGAAGCAGTCCAGACATCACTATGTATAAGCTCGAAGGGAGAGGTAGCATGCTCAGATGTGTGAGGAAAAGGTAAGGTACGACTCTTACTTAAGCAACAAGAAACACAAGATGTATCAAAGGTGTGCAAGGAAGGAACTTTATTCTTAATATATCCAGAATCAAACAAAAATTTTAAATTTTCTGAATGTAAATGACCCAAACGTTTATGCCATAGGTCCCAAACATTATTTCTATGATTCAAAAAGTAACTAGAAGTGGAGGAACTGAAATAAACTGATGATGCTGCTGTTCGAGGATTCTCGAACTCCAATGCAAATAGACGGCCCAACCTGCGCCCCCTCCCTTTCACCTTCCCAATGTTCTGGTCCTGAATCAAACATCCATCCTAAGAGAAAATAAGAATGTTACCTTCATCAATTAATTGGCCAACAGAAATCAAGTTTGTAGTGAGATTAGGAACAAGAAGGGTCTTGGTAAGAGGGAAAGATGCAGTGGATGAAAGCTTAAGAGACAGATCACTACTACCAATGATGTTTAACTTTTCACCATTGGCAGTAACAATATGTTTGTGATGGGTTTTAGTAAGGTTACTTGGTTGGTTAGGGTAGGTTCCTGTCATGTGGTTGGTAGCTCCAAAGTCAATGATCCAAATATGAGAAGGAGAAGCACAATAACTGGAAAACTCACCAGGTAAGCCAATAACAGAAAGATCAGAAGGAATAGTAGATGTTACAAGTTGTCAAATGCTTTGCTCAACCATAGATGCCAGAGAATCACCTTTAACAAAAGAATCGCCACTATCGGAGGCCATTTCAGCGAGAAAACAGCAGTCCAGGCACAAGGATATCAGAGACAACCAAATTCAGCAATCACGAAGATGACAGTCCAAAAAAGGCAAGTTTTTAAGACTGTCGAGTCTAAGGCCTTTCAAATATGAATCTGAAGTCTGAATCAAATAAGTGGGAGGCAAGAAAACCCTAGGACAACACCAGATCTAGGGTTATAGGTTGATCGAGTCAACCGATTGATAGAAATTTGTGATTTACCAACACATCAGACGTCTTCTTCATGAACAAGAAGGTATCTTATGCTGATTGGGGCAGTCCTTAAAAACTCTAAACCAGAAACTGAGTGTAGGGTTAAGGAGAGCTTGAGAGAACCCTTCGATCTGGAGAGAAAAACTTAAATCGCAAGCTGATGTTGAAGGCTTGAAGTCCAAAAAAGGTTGCGGTCCAAAAATGGAAACTGTAAGTGCTGCCGCCCCAAGAAGAAGATCAGAACTCCTTCGAAAACTTCACCAAATCAGATGTTGTTTGTAGGTGGAATGGATCAGGTCTAGGCGACACCAGATTTGAAGTCCAAAGCTGTTGCAGTCCAAAAAAGGAAACTGTACAGTGTTGCTGCCCCAAGAAGAAGATCAGAAATCCTTCGAAAACTTCACCAAATCAGATGTTGTTTGTAGGGAGAATAGATCAGGTCTAGGCGACACCAGATCTGAAGTTTGGCCTCAAACCAATGTCTCCCAAGAGAGATCTAAAGAAATCTCTCATGCTGGTTGCGCAAAGAAGAAAGAGTAGAAAAGGGTTGATCAAGAAAGCCCTAATACGACAGGTTTACTGCTTCTAGTAAGGTTCAAGAGAGCGAGAAAATAGATTAGAGAGCAACCTGCTCTGATAACATGTCAACACTCTTGGCCGAATAGAGAAAAGAACAAGAATAATCTTAGAGGTGTCCAAAATGAATGAGCCCCACCTCAAAGAGTCTCTTATATATTAAAAGATGTGTACAATTACAAGAATGCCCATACAGGGCTGAAAGAGAAAAGAAGAATAAGATGTAAAAGTAATATACAACAGGGACTATACCAATAAGGTACATCAAGTTATAGAATCTCCACACTTAATAAACAAGGTGTGGTCTGAATGGGCCTGCACATATCCGAACCTATCAAGGGCTCGTCTGAATCTGTCAAACCAAGTTCTAGGGGACTGTTTAAGTCCATATAAAACTTTGTTCAACCGGCAAACCTTTTTTCCTGTCTCCATACCATAAAATTCAGGAGGCAGCTGCATGTAAACTTCTTCCTGTAAGTCTCCATTGAGAAAGGCATTTTTAACATCCATCTTATACAACGGCCAAGAGTAACTAGCTGCAAGAGATAATAGGACTCTGATAGTGGTCATCTTTGCTACTGGTGCAAAAGTTTCTAAGTAGTTAATACCATATGTCTGAGTAAATCCTTTTGCAACTAACCGGACCTTATACCTTTCAACAGAACCATCAACATTATGTTTCACAGTGAATACCCATCTACATCCAACCTGTTTCTTTCCATTAGGCTGATCAACTATCTCCTAGGTATTATTTCTGATGAGGGCATCCATTTCTACTTTTATTGCATCTTTCCATTCTGGTGCTTCCAATGCTTCCTGTATTGTTCTAGGAATGGGAATATCATCAATGGATGCGAGAAAAGACTTATAGGAGGGAGACAAATGATCATAGGACAAGAACTGAGAAATGTTGTGAGCTGTGGATGTGGTGCAATGGCGCTTGCCATTACGAACTGTTATGGGAAGGTCAAGATCATCTAATGAAGGTGAAGGCTCCATGGTGGGATGTCTCTCATCTGTAGTATCTGTGGTACCGGGATCTAGATTTGCAGAGGGGACTGAGACTGGCCTGCACTGCTGATTGTTGGATTGAAGTCTTTGTATGTATGAGTATTCGGATGATAAGAGTTCTTATTAGCCTATACTTAAGTTTAAGTTGTCCTGTACTGGGCCTTTGTTAATGGGCCTAATCCTGTTTAATGTTTTAAGTTGTCTGGGTGTCCCATCACTAATCAGGGGCATTCTAGTAACTT
>NW_010729208.1:1066142-1078311 GCF_000365185.1 Nelumbo nucifera
GAGAGCAAGGAGAGTTAGGTGATCTCTTGGACAAATCACCATTAAGGCGCCAAGATAGGTTCATCAAGAGCAGGGAGGAACAAGGGAAAACAGGAGGTTTTCCCCGTGGAACGACCCGTGACGAGATCCTATTCCCGGGCCCATAACACAGTGGGTATCTCCGAATTTGATTCCATTAAACATCAGGATATTCACTTTCAATACGTTTTGATATATAACCAAGGACATGTTTTCTGTGTTTTTGTTTGCAAGGACCAATTTGTTTTCAAACCAGTTGGTTTTGATTTGTTTTTGGAACTCGCAACAAGAAACAATTCACATTGAAGAACACCCCCGTAAGTTTTGAAGATCACCAAGACATGAAATAATAGGAGTGTGCAGGTTTTGGATGTTTCAGATTGTAGAAGACATCCTCAGTAGCCTGTATTTCACCAATCAGGCTAACAAAATTTTTTGGTATCATGTGTATCGATATTATGAACCTTCCATATAAGTATATATTGGATACGTCTATATATACAAATACACACACTTACTAAAAAAAACATATATATATATATACACACACTTGAATCTAATCAGATCCAACAGATCCAATTGAGATCAGGTACACAGGTTCAGATTAAATGGATCCAATCAATATCAAATCCACTTGCAGCCCTATTGAGATAGAATAAGTAGTGAATTCTCATCTAATGTTTTAAGTGTTTCTTTGATTTTGTGATTTCCTTATGAATTAGGAAAGAACTTTAGGCTAAGCTAATACTCTTATAAACAGTGGGGAAGACTAATAGTTCTTTTACAAGGCCTAGAAGCAAAGAGATATATCCATTGGACTGCTTTTGGATCATGGTGGAAATGGAATTGTAGGATTGGATTTGGCAGGCAGAAAAGCAAAAATAATTCCAAGAGAATTGAGAAGAGTAATGTACAGGAAGACATATGTTCTTCTATCCATGCTTGAGAAGAATAACTTCACAAGGTCTCTGTTTTCAAGCTAGACTTCAATTTTCTCATAAAGATGAATAATTATAACTACAAGTGATTGTAATTTGGCAATCTTTTAATTTCCTTTGTTATATATGTAGAAAACTTTTGCTAGTGGGACTGAAGATGCTTTAAAGCATTAGATGCTGGATTAGAAATAGAAATGCTAATTTGATATTTGCAATCATCATTGAGTTCAAACTGTAAATCATAATTATGCATTTTGAATAGCAGAAGAATTTTGTTTGCATTTAGGTACACTGCCAACAAATCAATGGATAATTGTGCTCTTTGCAATGCTGATGGTGACTTGTTGATAGTGCCTCAGAAAGGAAGTAAGTGGCTGTCATGTATCCTTTTGTACTCGATTCCTCAGTGGTTTGTTTCAACCTCCACATTATCTTCTCTGGTTTGGAGAATGGGCTTTCGTCTGCTGATGTTCTGAATCTCTTTAACATATTTAGGCTTTGCTGTTTATAGTCATTAAATTTCATAAAACATAATAATAGGTATAGGATCTGTGTTGCAAATATCCTCCAAACATGATACTTGTTGCAAGAGCATGTCCATCAAAAGCTGATGGTTTCTGAACTTTTGAGGCAGGTGTACATGCCAATAAAAGTGTTGATATAGAATACTAGGTTGGAAGCATATAATGCTATTAGCCTAACCCTGAGATCTCTCTCCTGTCTCTTTTTTGTTACTCAAGTTGCATACTATCAATTTTCCTTGGTTCTCAAAGGCCAAAGCTAATGCCAAGAACAGGGTGCCATGTGCTGAATTATTTGCCCTGCAGACGAGGTGGGACCCACAAAAACATGTCCAAATTTGTACCACAATTTGTCTTTTCGTGTGTCCCACCATGTCTGTGGAGCAAATAATTCATTAAGTTGCACAATGCATTGTTTACTAGCATTCCTCTGAGTCCTCTTCTGCAAATGCATTTGACTTGAACCTTTGCTCATTTTGACAATATTTAGATGTACGATGATATTCCCATACTGGATGGAAATGGTAAGGGTGGCCATTGATTTTCAGGAGCATAATGCATAAAAGATGCCTTATGGTAAACTCCAGAACAAGGACCTTCTACCATTGTGCTGCACTACAATCATAATCATATTCATGCTCCTGGCCACTTCTTTCAAATTCTTCTCCTTACTAAGTACTGCTACTCAATTTTCTGGATCTTTTCAAGAATAGCTTCTGAGTGATCTATGATATCAAGTAGCATATTATTTAGCTGGAATGTCCTAGGGATTTAATTGTATTTGTGCAATATTCTGATGTTATCTTTCTAGTGCACATCTGTCTCTATGGGGGTTGTTAGTAATATGAGTTTGGACATAGTTAATAATCCATTCTGGATCATCATGAGCATAAGCTAAAGAAAGGATGAGAAACCCTACTCTTTAGTGACGGCTTGAGAATTTGGGTTACTTCTATAGATTCAAAGCACATCCTAATCTGGTTCTCGAATGAAAACGACTATTTGAAGATATGGTTAGAGGAGGCTTTTAGAATCAAGGCATTCTTGTTTCACTTGATGAAGTGGGTTCCTGATTTTGAACTGAGTTGGGAATCATCTATCATGCTAGTTGGGAATCAAGGCATTCCTGATTTTTTATAAGTATGATAATAAATTATTTTCGTAATTCTTAAATATTTGTATGTATAATTAAAAAAATAATTTTTTATATGTATAATTTTTATTGTTTATAGGAAATTTGGCTCACATTCGAGCTCAAGTCAAGCCAAGCTTGAGCATACGAGCTTTTGAGCCAAGCCAAATTCAAGCTCAAATCTCTAGCTCGAATTGGGCTTGAACTTGAGCTTGAGCTTGAGCCTCATGAATATTTTGCAAGTCAAGCTCAAATAATTAGATATTCGGCTCGAATTCACCCCTACGATTAGGAATCAAGGAACAGGAATGCAAGAGGTATCAACAAAGTGTGGTAACCAAATCAAGAAATACAGTATGCGACTAAGGTGAAATAAACAACGAATTCTAAATGTGTAGCCACTTCTGCAAGGAAAATCATATTGCTGAGAGACCTACCAAGGATGTTACATCCAAGAAAAATGATTTCCCAAATCAAGAATGGATGATGGTTGAGAAATAAAAAAAAAAAAAGAAGAAGAAGAACCGTAAGTCTAAGGAGGACTGGGAAATGGCACCCAGTAATCAATTAGAAGTAGTCCAGGGATCGTCAAGAGAAAACAAGGGTTTTCACCCATATTATTCTTCTTAAGAATCTTTGTTCCTGGTTATAAGCCAGAAATTAGAGAGTTTTGCTCCTTGTATAGCTTTGAGGGTCAGGTTACATGCCCCCCAGTCCTTTTTCATAATCATTTAATAAAGCTCTTCAGATATTCTTTAAAAAAACATATTTGTCTCTATGCACTTTTTTCCTTGGCAGATTCTTTGGAACTATCTACTTTTCTGGTTTGCTCTAGATTATTTCTCTCTTAAATGCTTTCTCCATTCTACAGGGCTGTGGATTGCAACTGAATGTGGAAGGTTGCAAATATCTCCTGGTGAAATAATTGTTATACCTCAAGGGTTTCGTTTTGCTGTCAACCTGCCAGATGGTCCATCTCGTGGATATGTTGCTGAGGTTTTTGGTGCACATTTCCAGCTTCCTGATCTTGGGCCTATAGGTATTGTATTCTGTTATTCAGTTTTGAATGAAAATTCCATTAAACATTGTCTAATCTAGTTTTGTATGCAATACAATTTACTGGGCTTGTAAAATGCTATCCTGATCAAACTATCTTTGGATATTGTATAGGTGCTAATGGCCTTGCTGCTCCACGGGACTTTCTTGCCCCTACAGCTTGGTTTGAACAAAAATTCTGTCCAGGGTATACCATTGTACAAAAGTTTGGTGGTGAACTGTTCACTGCCATACAAGATTTTTCTCCATTCAATGTGGTTGCCTGGCATGGTAATTATGTACCATATAAGGTATGTGCCAATAGAGATAAAAGGATGAGTTTCTTGTAACATCGGTTATTCCCTTTGGCATCAAATTGTGAAGCACTTGGAATGAATGTTGTAAATGCATATCTCATACCTAATTTATGAAAAATATCATTTACTTGCAGTATGATCTAAGTAAGTTTTGCCCATTCAATACTGTTTTAATTGATCATGGTGATCCATCAATAAATACAGGTGTGTGAATTCTGCAATATCTTTTCCTATTCTGTTTTCCTATAGAGGGTAGGAAAGAATCTAATTGTTCATAAACATTGTGTCTAAATTTTCCTTTTTTTATACAATTATATTGCAGTATTAACAGTGCCCTCTGATAAGCCTGGTGTTGCATTGCTTGACTTTGTCATCTTTCCTCCTCGATGGTTAGTTGCTGAGCACACTTTTCGACCTCCATATTATCATCGAAATTGTATGAGTGAATTTATGGGCCTAATTTATGGTGGATATGAGGTAATTATTTACCATGGCATGATTTTTTTTTTACTCTCTTTCTGTAAGTTAAAAAAGAGTATAGACATGGGCAGTTTGGAAGGCATAGAGCTCTGTCTTTGCTACCTGCTTTCCCAGTACATGTATTCTCATATATGATAAGATCTTCAACATCTAGACATGCAATTTCATGTTTATGCTCAAAACGTGCATGAATTCTCAATTTTGATTAGATGCTATTGCTTGTTCATGCTCAAAATGGGATCAAAGTTATCTTTTCTTTGTTTGTTTGGTACATTTCACCAAGATACTTGTTGACATAATTACAAGGCAAAAGCTGATGGGTTTCTCCCTGGAGGTGCAAGTCTTCATTGCTGCATGACCCCCCATGGTCCTGATACCAAGACATTTGAGGTAGATACTTGTTTTCAATCAGAATGAATTGTTTATAGGATAACTTGCTCTCTGCTTTGAATGACAAATTTATCTGTACGATGACAGGCAACAGTGGCCCGTGGAAATGATGCAGGGCCATTCAGAATAGCTAATACCATGGCTTTCATGTTTGAATCGTGTCTGATCCCTCGAGTCTGTCCATGGGCTCTTGAGTCTCCCCACATTGATCGTGAATATTACCAATGCTGGATTGGATTGAAATCCCACTTTTCCCATGAAGAGGGCGATTATAAGGATAAACAAGTACAGAATGGAAAGGACACCAATTAGTGGGATTGGATTGAAATCCCACTGATTTAATGAAGACTCAGTCATGAGCTCTTCCAACATCAATTAGGCTCTGTTCTTATTTTGGAAACACATTTACCTGGGTAAATGCACTTACCCAAGGAATACTTACCTGGATAAGTGCATTTACCCATGTTCTTTTTCTGTTTAATTTACTGAGGTAAATGAGATTCTTTACTTTCCCATGTTTTTTTGCAACATCCACTTTCCTGGGTAAGTTGGTAATTTTTGTTCATCTCTTGCCAATTTTACCCTTTGGGACCAAATCCATGTTTTTTTATGACTTTTTGCCTCAATAGCATAACTAGTCCAAAAAATGCTAGAAAATAAAACAATTAACAATGGCCGTCCAATTGTCTAACAAACAGACGAATAAGTACTTCAGAAGAGAAGTCCCATATTAAGCTCCTTATGTAAACAACCACTAAAAAGACTGCTAGAGAAAGGATGCTCACGGTCACTGACCCATAAATCAGCAACAAATAACAAACAGATATTAGTCTCACAGTAGCAACTCTTCCAGATTTGCAGTTCCATAAGTATTGTTTCATACACAGTTTGGTTTCAGTAATGCCCTTTAAAGCTTTGATATTCTATAACAAATAGTTCTAATTTCACATAATCCTTTAACACGTTGATATGATTTGTTGAATTATTCTCCTTCCTTAACAATCATTACTTACCTTCATTCAAAGAACCAAATCTCAAAAAATCCCAACATAATAAATCAGGAAAATAGAAACACAACAAGAACAGATAAAGAAAGATTATGCTATTCAATTGCATATCTAGGATATCAGTATCCAACTTGAACTCGGTTAATCAAATTCCAAATTGGATTAAGACATCACGAATTCTTAACAAATGAACTAAAAAGACTTTCACAAATCTTTGCCTTGCTACTTTACAAAAAGACAGTTCTTGAAACAATTCTACTAAAAAAATATGTAAAATACATTCAGATATCTTTATGGTAAGATTGTCATATCTGGTTTCTATCAAATAAATTTGAGTGCATTTGGACTCAAATCAATAGATCAAACAGATGTATTATTGATATCCATATTTGACTAAGTAGATCCAGACCATGATCTGATTCACAGAAAGATTAACGTAAAGCGTATGTTTTGATTACATAACATACTTTCTAAATAAATCTTAATCAAATTAGCAACTAACAAACCAACAGTATATTTGGAAAGGTCATATTTTATACAAAAGCCTGAGTTCCAAACAAGTCTTTGACAAGTAATTGTTACTAATCATATTACTCGCATAACCACCCAAAGAAAAAGAAAAAGAAGAATTGAAGAAAACACTTAATATTTGGCCATAACATTGGCCTTCCAAAAATTAGAAGCTAAAAAAAGTACAAGTTCTGATTTTGTAAATTAATAATATGGAATAACACACCTTTAATAGTGCCCTATCATCATCATTTACATATCTAATTTTTCCTATTTCCAGGTGCATCAATATTGCTCAATATTTGAGAACCTCTGTCACAACCAAACATGAAGAAGACTCACAAGGTTTTAACCATCTTTTAAATGGCTAACTAACTTAATACTCTACTAAGATGGGACTATTAGCAAGGTTTTAACCATATACTTGCAACCTGACATTCTACAAGTAACTGCTGGCAAAGACTTATAAGACAAATCTTAATCATCTAGCTCTGAAAGTGTAACAAGGTCCTTTTATGTTTTAATTATTATTTTTTTTTAGATTATATATGGGTACAGAATACAAAAATGAGAGCATAGGTATTGATCAAATTTTAAGTGAATTTCATCTGGCCAAATTTTAAGAGCATAGGTATTTTTTGAGATTATGTTTTAATTCTTAATCATAGATAAGTGAATTTGATCTAGCTAAATTTTAAGTATCTAATGAACTCAAAATTAGAAACCTGAAGAGCATTTAACTCTATGCAGAAGTGAAACTAAGAGTGTCTATGTTCAATGTTTCAAAATAAGCAGGTGCAATGACGAAAATAATAGCAGATGAGCCATTTAACTCTTTGTTGTATAAATGTACATATCTGGCATATCGATATCTCAGGTTGCACTGCAGCAAGCTTGCTAGATGGTCTAAAACTAGAAGGCCCACTACCTACCAAATGTTCTGTGTTGTTACTAGAACCAAAGACCAAACCAAATTGATGTTTTCAAACCATCACTGATTGCTTTTTCTTGGTTTCTCAGATTTTAGCCAGTAGGTCAGCTGAAGATAAAGCCTTACCTGCAGATGGTCCAGCTACAAAATCTCTCAAGATGACAACAACAACAAATAGTTGCTAGGCAAAGTTTAAACCTTTATATTTTCCACAAACAACACTCTCACAAGATAACAAAGCCTTGAATTGAAATTAATGGTTGATCCTTGTATATGCCCTCATACATGCACTGAAATTATGGATAGAACTGAAACTTAATGCAACCAAAATTTGAAGTTTGGAACATGAACCGGGACCCCAATTTAATGTCTGTTCGACACATTGAGGCAACCCATTTTAGGTTAAGGCCTGAAAAGTTTTACTTTCCCTTGATGTTTCATGTAACTTTTCTTTGGGATTGACAGCTGGAATTTTATTAAACATCAAACAGAGAGGACCATGGGGGCTAACAAGGCAAAAATATTTTGGTGGGGAAACCACAACGATTTCTGACGATCTATTCCATTATAGATAACAGTATAATCCACGAAACGAAAAGACAACTTCTAATTCCATTGCAATATGGTAACAAATCAGGAAAACGGTCTGAGAAATAGACATGCAAAAGAATAACTACAAGAAAAAAAAGTAATTGCATGGGCTTGTATCTCAAGAATTTTCAAACAAAATTTTGCTTAGAATATGAAAATGAATGTAGACCTCTTTAACAAAATTAATAAAAACCTTAAGAACGTAATGGTGTAAATTATAATTTAAAATCAATAGAAACAATATCCCTCCATTCCGCAATTTATCTAGCAAGATGACGAGAATGGCAATTGGCAAACACCGATTCTGTGAAATAATCATTTGCAATACAAAACAAATCACAGAATTCTTGTAGTGGTGAGAAGGTAATAAAAAGGGATTAACAGCAATTATAAATGTAGAAGAAGAAACCCTATGAAAAAGAAAAATGGTGCGATTTACCCTCTTTAACTCCTTACCGTTTCAATGGATGAAAAAAAAAATATTAACAATGACTGTCACTTGGTGGAGCAGCGGCAACAAGTGAGAGTATCATCACTGGTGACAGAAGAACGGTGAACATGAGGGAGACACTCTTCCACAGCAGGCAACAGTGATTTTTGGGAGAAGGAACGCTAGAAGCGGAAAGGCTCTCGAATGCTTATATGTTGTGGGGGCAATTTTGACATTTTAACCTTTTTTTTCATTTACGTTTCACTCGGGAAACCAAACTTACCCGATTATGAGAAGGGTACCATTTACCCGGGTAAGTGATACCCGGGAAAATGAAATTTACCGTAGGTCTCACTTATTCTTGAAACCCGAACGTGGATAAATTAGTCAATGATATTGTGAAATCTCATTAACCAACTTTCCCCTTCTTCACTTAACCAAAAACGAACATGTCTTTGTACATATAACGGGTTAAGCCCAATGTTTTTCTTTTTTTTCCAGTATAAAATTAAGCCCAGTGCAAAGAGTTTTTTTTTTTTCTTTTTCTTTTGAGATATCATGAATATACACTAAAGCTATAGGGGCCCTTTTGATCATGGCTGAAGTGGCTAAATTAAATTGAATTACCTATTATTTGTCTTTTAGTGGATAAAATATTTAAATAAATTTAATTAATAAAAATATAATGATCAACCCAATTTCAGCTTCAATCATCTTAAAAACTTATTCAAAAGACAAAGCAACAGACCATTCAGTTCCGTCATTGCAAAAGTTCCGTCATTTCATCTACGGCCTCAATGACCAGATAAAGTTTAAACAGGAAGAAATACATACTTAACAATTTCCATGAAACAAGACATTATAGTCTACTTACTGGACGTGGACCACCAATTGGAGTTTACATTTTGTGTAGATATTTCAAACCTTCACCTCGCACTCACTTTTGCTAATGAGTGCCAGTCTGGGAGGGCTGAAGCGCAGCCGCTTCTTTCTATCCAAGGTGAGCCCTGCGTGGACAGTTAAAGTTATATGCCCGTTTGGGAGGGCTGAAGAGAGTTTACATCCCCTCCCCACAAGGGGCCGCCCCACAACATCCCACAGCACATACCCACCATGTATTTCAATGATGACATCATTGAGTCCGATATTATCATAGGGAGATGTTCTCAATACATATCATCATTGGGAGATGTTCCCAATATACGGTGGGGATGTATTGTAGGACGTTGTGGGGCGGAGATGTGATCTCGGCTGAAGCACAACCTCTCAAGATAGAGCTTGGATTGGCTGGAGACAAAATCTTGCACACTAGGTTGGATTATTTATCACGATTGAACACGCCAGCATTCAGTATAAATGGGGCCCAGATGGAGCCTACATTGAACACTGGTGTGTTCAATTGCGATAGCTAGTCCTGCCCGGTGTGTATTATTTTGTCTCCAGCTCATCCAGAGTGCCCAAGGTATGCTTACATAGACAAGCCTTAAACTATGTTTAATGAAAAACCGAGAGAGCTCAAATTTGCTGCAAGTCATTTGAAGGGTTGTCCGATTCAGTCTCTTTAGAAGCTTATCTGGAGCATTTCAAAACGGCTGAATAAGCTTAGTTGAATATTCAACTCAGTCCTCCCAAATGGCGTTTGATAATGGTTGACGAAGACAAGTAGTCGATAAATCATTTACTTCAGGCAATTCAACTCTTATCAAGTTTGCTTTGACACCTTTTTCTACTTGGATATGCATTAGGAGACCAATATGAATCTCTTTAATACTTAAAAAAGGTAAATTTTAATTAGCTATTAATTGTTTCTTATTAATACTATCGAGTGGTATAATCATATAACAGGTGTGAGAATACTCCTCTTCCACTTGTGCCTTGATCCCTTTAAAATCGAGGGTAATTACAAATAGTCACCATACTAGGGATAGTGGCACTTTGCTCCCCAAACTTTCTTCTGACACTGACCCTTCCAACTTTTAGATTCCAGCATTTTGCCCCTGGCACATGGAATATTTGATTAGGCATTTCTAAAACACCAAACAACCCTTATATTATTTTATTAAATTATTTTGCCCTTTTGACTTGATTATTCTAAAACCCTTACTCTCACATGTCTCTCTCAACTTTCTTTTAACAAAGTTCATCTTGAAAACCCCTTGACTGGTTTATCAACACCTTATGAACGATTTGTGCTTTCGAACCTTTTTTTTCATTATTTTGATATTTGTTGCTATTAATTCATAGAATCTTGAATGGGTAATTTAACAATTTTACTTTCTTTATCAACCTTGTTAACAGGTTAGAGGAAATGTGCTAAAATATAGAAGTTTAGGAAGGGTTGTTGTCACGAAACAAAGTGGGGGGGGGGGGAGTGTTACCAATGTATCATTAATTTTTTTTGGTAAGAATGTCACACTAATATCATATTGATATAAACCATAATTAAAAATTGATATAGGCGCATTCGGTTGGTTTATACAAGGCTAGCGTGCATGTTGAATGGAGGGCGCCCGCATAGGCTTACCATGAGGATGCTCAGGGTTACCTAATGCGGACCAGGCGGACCCAGTTGCAGGGCACCGCGTGGCTCTAGCAAAACATCTCGTCAGGCCCTCGTACGGCTTGCATCTGGTTCATCCAAGCCCAACTACCACCTGGTAGCTTCGGTTATAAATGCAAGGCACCCCCACAAGGTAAGGGACTCGAAACCTTTGTGATCTCTAGTGCTCTCTCCTCTAAGGATTTAGAGCTATCTGAGACCTCGTCTAGACCCCTCAGTTCCAGACTCATACTTACCTCATGCACATACTAACTTGATCGCCGGAGTCCTCGCCTCGGGTTATCACCCGAGGACTTTGAAACCTTCTCCCTTGCAAATTCACTACTGTGGGAACAACATCTCATCCTCCCTCGGACACCCTTCTCAGTACTAGCCCTCGGTTTCTACAGTATCTGAAGGAACGATTCGCCTCGGCTCATCTCCTTTGGACCCTCAAAGCCTTCGGCCTTCCTTCAAAGCTTGGGAGTGAAATTACTTTGTTACCCTCGGCCAAACTGGACATCAATAATTGGCATCGTCTATGGGAAGCATTGCTAAGATGATCCCCTAAAATACTACAAACTCAAGTTCTCCTAAAGCTTCAAACACCATGGTACGAAGAGCCAGGAACCCCTAGAACCTGGTCACGATTAAACAATTTCAAGCCATCCTCAACCGTCTAGAATACCTCACGCAACACGCGGAACAAGCCTACCCCTAGGCAGAAGGCCCCTCCTGAGGTGACTGCCCTGCCGGGCTATCAGATCACCACGGCCGACGTGAGCACGTCGAGCCCCCAACACTTGGCCTATCCGACCCCCAACGGCGAAGCCCGCTGAGTCTGGCAGCAACCAGCCCGCCATCCCACCATGTAGGAACGAGAGACCTCCCATCCGAAGGGAGGAAGAGCCAGCGCAGTCCAAAGATAGCCACCAACCTTCTAAGCAACACCACTATTGCCGGAGTGAGAACCCCCAGGACGAGGGCAAGCACCTCGGCTGTCGTAGCATCCACTCAAGGGCCAAGGGCCAACACCACGCCTCTCCCGCGCTGGTCTCAGACCTCTGTGACGTTCTAAACGACTATCATGCCAAACGGGAGGCACACGGTCCTACCTCGGAGCATTTCGTAGTTCGTGCCGACCCTCACCGCGCCCATGAGGACAGAGACGGGTGGCAAGCCCCAAATGACCCTTGGATTGCAGTGTTAGACAGTTTATGTATGCCCTTAGCTTCAATCTGATTTGATGTACTTGTTATTTAGTGGAAATAAATAAAGTGCATGTTTGATTCATGTTGTTTGGTTTAATTCTGTGTAAAACCCTAAAACT
>NW_010729208.1:1079738-1096998 GCF_000365185.1 Nelumbo nucifera
TACTCTCCAGAAAAGAGAAAAGCAGTTCAGCCTTTTCGTTTTTGGAGTTCTCCTCCTGCTGCCGCCATCTGCCTTTGCAAGATTAGATCTTTGCAGAAAAAGAAAGTCAAGAAATCTGTTCTTGACATCAGTCTTGCAAGAAAGACTGAAAAGGATTCAGTGCTTAGTACTTCTAGAGGATTCTTGTGAAGGATCCAGTGTGTAGGACGCACCCTGCTGGTTTTGTTCCACCCACAGCTGTGTTATCTTCAGCAGGAACGGATCTTGGTGCATTCATTGGGCGTCAACACCAACTTTGGGAGATACTGCTTCTCCGGATCAGGTATATTCCTCCCATTTATTTTTGGGTACAGATCTGGTTTGATTATGGTTCAAGTAGGATCCTTGAATATTGTATTCTAAATTTAGGGAATTTTTGAAATTCGCCCACCCATTCCGCAACCTTTATGGCGTCCATTGGATGGATCCTACCATTCTTTCATGCGGAACTGCAAGCCCAGCTCGAGACAGTCAAAGACGAGCTTCACCAAGTTTGAGAGAGTCGAGCTGACGCCTCGGCCGAATAGAGCAATCCGACGGGGAGGATGGACACTTCACCCCGGACATCATCTCCGAGCCTCTCCCCCAACACTTCAAAGCTCCCACACTAGAGATGTACAACGGGACCTTGGACCCCGACAACCACCAGGAGAGTTTCAGAGTGCTCATGATACTCTATGGATATTCTGACGCCTTGACGTGCCAAACTTTCCAGGCCACCTTTAGGGGAGCCGCCCGTCATTAGTTCTCTAGCCTCCCACCTCAGTTGATCAGCTCCTGGAAGCAGTTCGCCAACCTATTCCTCGCTCGCTTCATCAACAGCCAGCAATGCCAAAAGACCATTGTCTCACCAATGTCTATCAAGCAGAAGCAAGGAGAGAGATTGTAGTCCTACATCGACCGCTTTAAGAAGGAAGAGCTCGAGGTCCGTGACCTCGACCCCATGGTCTCCATGCATGTTTCCATCAATGGCCTCCGCCCCAGTTTGGCCCTGAAGTGCTCGGCCACCAAGACCCCGCCAAAGACGAAGCTAGAATTCCTCAAGAAGGCCTAAGAATACAATGCAGCCAAAGAGGCTTTGGCCTGGGACCACCAAGAGAGGGAGGTCGAGCAACACAACGGGGCCCCCGAGAAGAAGAGGAAGGGTGGAGACAACCACCATCACAACAACAACAACAGCAGCAAGGACCACAAGAAGCCACCAGCCTCGTCCCTGGCCTACAACCAATACGCGCCACTCAACTCCACCTAGACGCAGATACTGATGCAGATCGGGGAAGAGAAGTTCATGAAGTTGCCTGAGAAGATGAAGAGGAACCCCAAAAGGGGAAATCCCAAAAAATATTGCAAGTACCACCGCAGCACCAATCACAACACAGATGACTGTTATGATCTGAAGAACAAGATAAAGTCCCTCATCCAATGAGGGCACGTTAAGCAGTTCGTGGGTGGAAAGCTCGATGCCTCATCCTCCCAACATTAGTAGTAGCAATAGCACCAGCAAATAGTCGGCGTCACCAACATCATTGTCGGGGCACGACCTTAGGTGGCACCTCGGCCTCAGCCCACAAGGCCTACGCTAGGCAGTTGAGCATCCACGAGCCTGCCCCAAAGAAATCGAAGTAGCAAAAAACCCTCTCCACCACGGATGAGGACTTGAAGGGGGGCATAGTCCCCCATGATGACAACTTGGTGATCTCGGCCATCATTGCAAACTTTGTAGTTAAGAGGATCCGCGTCGACATTGGCTCCTCAGCCGACATCCTCTTCTATGAAGCCTTCTAGAAGATGAAGATTGCGCCCGAGCGCCTCCAGCCAGCCAACGTCCCACTGGTCGGCTTCTCCAGTAATGTGGTTAGACCGGAAGGAAAAACTACCCTACCTGTCATCGTAGGGGCCGCGCCTCAACAGGTGACAAGGATGAACGAGTTCCTAGTTGTGAGGATTGGCTCGCTCTACAATGTAATCATGGGGAGACTGACCCTTCATGCGCTTAGGGCAACCACCTCCTCATCACCTCGCCCTCAAGTTCCCCACTAAGTACAGCATCGGAGTTGTTCGTGGGGACCAGCAAGCAACCCGCCAATGCTATGTGGCAGCACTAAAGGGCAAGAACAAGGAAGTACTGCCTTTAGAGGGCTTCAACCTCAGAGAGGAACCAATGAGCCAAGGCCAACCAGCCAAGGACCTGGTCTCAGTTTCCCTAGATGAGGTCGAGCCCAAGAAGACAGTCCTTATCAAGTCCGACCTTCCCTCAGAGAGCCTATCCAAACTGGTAAGTTTCCTCATAACCAATGCCAACATTTTTGCTTGGTCCGCCGCTGACATGCCCTAAATTGACTCCTCGGTCATCACTCACAGGCTGAGTGTGGACCCGAGCTCTAGGCCAGTTCGGCAAAAGAAGGAGAACTTTGCATTAGAGCATTGGAAGGCCATAGGAGAGGAAGTTCACAAGCTACTCAATGTCATCTTCATCCGAGAGGTATACTACCCTAATTGGTTGTCAAATGTGGTTTTGGTAAAGAAAGCTAATGGGAATGACGGATCTATATCGACTTCACAGACCTTAACCGAACTTGCCCTAAGGACAGTTTTCTTTTGCCGAGGATAGACCACCTCGTCGACGCCACTGCAAGGTAGGAGCTACTCAGCTTCATGGATGCCTTCCTCAGATACAACCAAATAAAGATGCACCTAGAAGACAAGGAGAAGACCTCGTTCATCACCGAGCATGACATTTACTGTTATAAAGTGATGCCCTTCGGCCTCAAGAATGTAGGGGCCACCTACCAACAACTTGTAACAAGGTGTTTAAAAATCAAATGAGGAGGAACGTCGAGGCCTACATAGATGATATGGTGGTAAAGAGCCTGAAAGCCAAGATGCACACCTTGGACCTGGCCGAGACCTTTGACACCTAGCGAAAGTTCAACATGAAGCTTAATCTCAGCAAGTGTGCCTTTGGCATCACCTCGGGCAAGTTCTTAGGCTTTGTTGTTACTCAAAGAGGCATTGAGGCCAACCTAAACAAGATATAAGCCATATTGGACATGACATCCTCTCGGTCAATGAAGGAGACCTAGAAATTCACCGATCGGATAGCTACTCTCAATCGCTTCATGTCGAAGTCGGTTGACCGCTGCCTTCCCTTCTTACACGCCATTAAAAAGTTGAAGGATTTTTAGTGGACGGAGGAAAGCCAACGCACCTTTGACGAGCTAAAGGTTTACCTCACCTCACCTCCCCTCCTCGCTCGGCCAGCCATAGAAGAGACCCTATATCTATACCTATCGATCGGGGATGAGGCAATCAGCTCAGTGTTGATAAACGAAGATGGAACGCAGAAGCCGATATACTACATCAGTAAGGTCCTCTACGACGCCGAAACCAAATGTCCTGAGGTGGAGAAATTGGCCTTCGCCCTTGTGGTCTTGGCTAGAAATCTCAAGTTGTACTTTCAAACTCACACTATAATAGTCCTGACAAACCAGCCCCTTAGGGTTGTCCTCACCAAATCCGAAACCTTAGAGCGCTTGACCAAATGGGCCATTGAGTTGTCTGAATTTGACATACAATACCAGTTGAGGCCCGCTATCAAAGCACAAGCCCTAGTAGACTTCATAGCAGAATGCACTATTCGTCGAGCCCCCAAAAATGCTGAAGGGGACCACCCAACTGAGGGGACTCACTCTTTATTGACGGTTCATCTAACGCCAAAGAAAGTAGAGCAAGCCTCATGCTCCTCACCCCAGACAATACAGTCATAGAGTATGTGCTAAGGTTCAACTTCCCCGCACCAAATAATGAAGTCGAGTACGAGGCCCTCCTCGCTGTTTTGCAACTTGCTAGAGACCTCGGCTCCTTACATGTCGAAGCCTCAGTGGTTCGCGACTGGTGGTGAATGAAGTCAATGGAAAGTACGACGCTAGAGAGCAAAGCATGTCCAAGTACCTAGCCAAAGTTCAAGAACTAGCCCGCCACTTCCAACGCTTCTCCTTGCAGCAAGTCCCACGAGGTGAGAACGCAAGAGCCGACGCCCTTTCTAAGTTGGTAAGCACCTAAGATGCAGCCCATGGTCGCACTGTCCGAGTGGAGAAACTACCTCGGCCCTCTATAGAGGAAGCCCAAGTACTTCCAATAAAGGTTGAACCGTCATGGATGGACCCCATCATCGACTCCCTAGTGACAGAACAATTGCCCGACAACAGGAACGAAGCTAAGCGACTCCGACGTCAGGCAACTCATACACCCTACTGGAGGGAAAGTTTTACAGAAGGTCCTTCACCTTGCCTTACCTCTGATGCCTTCATTAAGAGGAGGGCAAATATGTGCTCCAAGAAATTCATGAAGACTTCTGTAGTAACCACCTCAGCAACCAATCCCTAGCCCAAAAACACTAAGGCAGGGGTACTTTTGGCCGACCCTTCACAAAGATGTAGCCTGGTGTGTCCAGAAGCGCGTCATTAAACACTCTGGAACACTAGTTTAAATATTTATAGAATTTTATCGATTCTCAAACAACTACTAACGTAGTAAATAGGTGAGAACGAGTCGTCTCCACAGGGAAGCGAGGGAAAAATTAATACTTTCTTAGATCCAAACAAGATAACACAAAGGGGAGTTGCAAAAATATAAAATTAATTAATTAAAAAAAATGGAATTCATTAAAACCAAATTCGATCAGTACTGAGAATAACAAGTGCACAAAAAATAAATAAATAATAGAAAACAAATAACTAAAAGAAATAGAATAAAAATGTCTGAGAATCCGATTAGAGGTAGTAGTTCCCAGATCTCTCCTTCCACCCTCGAACTTCTCGAGCTAGGCCATCCGTCTTATCTGGGCGAATTTCAGATCTGCAGAAGAAAATTAAAACAAAAATTAAATTAATAAATGTAAATTTGCATGAAGGAAAAATAAATTGAAATTAAAGAACAGAAAGTGATTCTAAAACTGAAAAAAATATGGTTGGGATTCAAATCCAGAGGTGGCAATAGTGGTGTTGGCGAACTGCAAGTAGAAACCCCTCATCTTGCCTACGCATCCTCCTCTTCCTCTACCCTTGAACTTCTCAAGATCAGCCTTCTTTCATACTTGGGTGAATTGACCAACCCCTTCTCCAGGGCCCTAAGGGTCCTTTTTATAGAGAATGGTGGATATAACTGGAATTAGAGAGAAAGAGGGGGCGGCAGCTGGGTTTTAGCAAAAATATGGGTGCCCTAGGGTTTAGAATGAAGGGTTATGATGGTTCTAGGGTGATCCTAAGGCTCAGAAAAAGCAAAAGGCACCAAGTATTATGTAAGGTTAAGATTTAATGTCTAAAGGCTGAATGATGAAAATTAGAAGTTATGTGGCTCCTAGGGTTATAATGCTAAAAAGAGAGTGCCCTAGAATGGATTGTGGAGATTAAAAGGGATGGAATGTGAGGATTTAGCAATTAGGGGCGGCTAGTGTTTGTTTCAGTGAAAAGAATGGGTTAAAAAGCGCCCTAGGGTTTGCTAAGGTGTGGGAAGCATGCTAATACAGTAGGAGGGGCACCAAACTGGGTTTAGCAACTAGGAGGCGCCCTCCTACTTTCAGTTTTTCACAAAAACACCTGCATTTCAGCCATGAAAACTTTCCACTTTTCCTTAGAATTTGCACAAAGACCCTTAGAGGCCGCAACATTACATTTAACTTGGAAAAGGCACATCTTGACTATTCTAAAGCCGAAAATAACCCTAAATTGATGCCCTTAAAGCATCAAAATGCAGAGTTATCACGCTCGAGTTGGTACGGAAGTGTGACCCATGCCAGAGACATGCCAACTTATGTCATCAGCAAGCCACAACCCTCTCAGCTCTCAGTATGGATGAAAAAGTTCATTCATGAATTGGGAGTAGTTCCATCCAGCACATCACCCATTCCACTGTTGTATGACAACATTGGAGCTATCGCTCAGGCTAAGGAGCCACAAATCCACTCGAAGTCGAAACACATCGAGAGGAACTACCATGTACTACGGGAGATAGTTGGAAGAGGGGACATCCAGATTCAGAAGGTAGCATTAGCGGAGAATGTAGCAGACCCATTAACTAAGACACTAACACAGAAAGTGTTTAAGAAACACGTGGAAAGTATGGAACTCCGGCTTATACCAGATTGGACCTAAGTGCAAGTGGGAGCTATTAAACAATGTATGCCCTTAGCTCTAATCAAAATGATGTACCTTATGACATTTAATGTAAATGAATATAAAGTACATATTTGATTCATGTTATTATGGTGTGTTTCTGTGTAATACCCTTAAACTAGACAAATATGAGACTCATGTTAGTTTAGAATCTTCACAGTCGTTGGATAGATCTAGGGATATTTATCTTGCTAAGGTTGACACTGATGTGTCACCAAGTTGGTTGGGTGGCTTGTCTCAGCTGCCAGGGTGAAACCTGAGGTACATGCAGTGTGGGTTTTCTTAAAACCCTAAACCGAACCAGAACTCCAGTATTGCCCTGGACCTTGGAGATAAATGAGCAAAACTGAAATGTAACACCTGACCCCTACACTCCATTATGATACTGCACTAGGTGTCGGATTGGGCTGTCTTTGATATGCCAATCAGTGAGATCCTTAGAGGGAGTTAAAACCTAGGTATGCTAGGATAGTCCGAGAATTCATCTGAGTGGGTGACCATAGTGACAGGATCAGCCCCTTTGTCGGACAAAGTGAATGATCGGGGATGCACTCTCTCTGATGGAAACCAAAACTGTCAGTAGTTGATTTCAATCATTGAAATTTGTTTGCAAAAGGTTTTAATTCCCAGGATCCATGAGAGTAGAGAGTGCATCACTGTACCTTGCAGTCGAGGGAGAGGTCATCTCTTGTCGGGAGTGTTTGATCATTATGGGCTGAGAGGTTAAGTGTAAGACCATTGAGGGTAATACCTGATGGGCTAATCTTACATCTGCCCACAGTCTTTGGGTTTTATAAGGTGGCTTGACCCAGGGACCACTTAGTGTAAGTGTTGAGCCCATTAAGAGCCCATGGTGATGGGCTCAGGGGTTCACTGTTTCCTACAGTGAATTCGGCCAGGCCTTGTAACAGAGGCTGGGCTGAACCCATGTGGTTGATGTGTAGATCAACGTTTGGGTCCCACACCATACAAGGATACCCAACTGCGCAGCAGTTTGGAGGCCGAATGAGCACATGGACTTAATGGGCCTAAAGCCCAAATCGAACTGGTTTAATTTGATTAATTAAAGAGGGGCAGTTCTGGGATTTAGATCAACAGATAGGATAGGGAGTTATCCCTATCCACTCAGAGAGTCCACATCCAAATAAAGATTTGGATTAGGAAACTCCTAATAAGATTAGAAGGGCTGATCTTTATCTGCAGATAAGATTAGGGTTTATCCTTATCTCTTAAAAAGAGTCCAGATCCAAATAAGATTTGAATTAGGAACTCCAAACAGGATTAGGAGGAGCTCTCTTTAAGGTTATAAATAGAGGAGGAGGGCAAACCCCAATTCACCCAAGTTGATTACATATTCAAGAGAGAAGACAACTCCAGTAAAACTGACGCCATTTTCTGCATATGCCTCCTTTTATTGCTGCCGCCATTGCCAATTCGTTCTCCACCAATAGGAGTGATCAAGAAGTGTTCTTGATATCAATTTTTTGTGAAAAACTGATCTGAAGTCGTGCTCTCACACCCTCCATCGAATTCTTAGAGGACAACAAATTTAAGGGACTAACTATGTTGACTGGTACCGTAATCTTATGATGGTCCTAACCTCTGAAAAATTAGACAAAGTAGCTAAGGATCCTGCCCCAGAGCGTCTGGGTGATAGAGCTTCTGAGGCCTGAAGGAGGGACTACCAAGAATGGGAAGAGAAGAATTCCCTAGCCTGCTACTACATCATTGCCTCCTTGGAAAATCTGATACAAAGGCAGTTCGATCAGATCGAATTGTTGAATGACATATTAGATAGTCTAAGGACGATGTATGAGGAGCAGAATCGTTCTATTCGTCAAAAGGTCCTGAAACAGTTCATGACCGCGCAGATGTCCAAGAACCAGCAGGTTCATGACCATTGTCTTTAGATGATGGGTTATATTAATGAACTTGAGGCTCTTGGATCCGGGCTTGACCATGTCACGAAGGTAGATGTCATCCTGAATTCTCTGCCTTCTTCCTTCAATCAGTTCATCATGAAATATAACATGAACAAGCTGAATGTCAGCATTCAGGAACTCAACAATATGTTGCAGAGGGCTGAAGAACTGATAAACAAGGATGAACCCATTGCTATGCTTGTTGAAACCAGCAAGTCAGGCAAGAAGAAGAGGAAGGCTAAGAGAAATCCCCAGAAGAAGGCTACCAAGTATAAGAGGCAGAAGACGGACAGAGCATCAGATGCTTGTCACTTCTGCAAACAGACCGGCCATTGGAAGAGGAACTGTCCTCAGTACCTGGAATCCAATAAACAAGGAAATTTCAAATCATGTGTCATAGAAACCAATTTATTGGTAACTTCTGCTTCCTGGTGTATTGACTCTGTGAGTTCAACTCAAGCGTGTAACCCACTGCAGGGGTTCAGGATAAGCAGAAGACTGAGTGACGGATAAGTAACTCTAGACTTGGGGACTTTTGCAAGTGTTGCAGCTATGGCTATAGGAACCGTAGAGTTATTTTTCAGAGAATGATCTATTGTACTAAAAGATTGTCTTTATGTACAGAATTTGAGAAGAAATTTGATTTCTGTTTCAAAATTGTGTGCGGATGGATATTCTATTATTTTTGGTAATACAATTACTGTTAAAAGAAATAACAAATTCATCGCATACGGAGAACTTGAGAATGGTCTCTATGTTCTCCATCCTTTTCTGGAAACTAACATAGTCGAAACTATGTTGGATGATATCCCCAAGAAAAGAATCTGTGGTAGAGTTAATCCCACGTGCCTGTGGCATTACCGACTTGGCCATATTAATATAGATCATATCACAAGGTTGGTAAAGGATGGTCCTTTGGATTTTCTAACTGTAGAAGATCTTCTGGCTGATGAACCATGCCTTTAGGGTAAGATGACGAAACGACCATTTAACGGTAAGACTGAAAGATGAACAAGCACACTTGACCTTATACATACTGATGTATGTGGTCCCATGAGTGCTAGGACTCATAACCAACACGTGTATTTTATTACATTCACAGATGATTATTCTCGGTACGGTTACGTGTACCTAATGAGACACAAGTCTGAATCATTTGAAAAGTTCAAAGAGTTCAGACAAGAGGTCGAGAAGCAGTTAGGGAGAGAAATTAAGACCCTTCGATTGGATCAAGGTGGCGAGTATCTCTCTGACGAATTCAAGGACTACTTGAAGGTCAACGGGATAGTATCACAGTTAGCTCCTTCTACTAAACCACAACTAAATGGTGTTTCGGAGAGGAGGAATAGGACCTTATTAGATATGGTCTGATCACTTCTCGTACATTTAGAGTTGCCCACATCCTTCTGGGGTTTCGCATTGGAGACTGCTATATACGTGCTGAACCGGGTTCCAACCAAATCAGTTCCGAAGACTCCCTATGAGCTTTGAACCGGAAAAAAACCAAGTGTGAAACACTTGAAGATTTGGGGTTTGTCCAGCACATGTTAAAAGAACGAGTGCGGACAAATTGGAATCCAAGACCAGTCATTGCCTATTCGTAGGCTACCCCAAGGGCTCTTTGGGTTACCTATTCTATGACCCAGGAGAACAGAAGGTGTTTTATAGTCGAAATGCCCATTTCTTGGACGATGATTACATCCTAAACAATCATCGTCAAAAAGTTGTTCTTGATGAGGAGAGCTCAGGGTCAGTGAGAGGTGTCCCACAAGTTCTAGGTAATGACCAACCTAGAAGATCTACCCGGGTTTCCAGGCCTCCAGTTCGTCTCGGCTATGACCAGGATAGTTACCTGGTGGAAGCTATGACCAGTGAGGAGGATCCCGTGACTTATACGGAAACTATGTTGGACATAGATTCCCTGAAGTGGGTGGATGCCATGAGAGTTGAAATGGACTCAATGGAGACCAATGGAGTCTGGATTCTAGTAGATCCGCCCCCTGGGGTAAAAGCAATTGGTTGCAAATGGATCTATAAGAGGAAGAAAGGCCCTGATGGTATGGTTGAGACCTACAAAGCTCGACTTATGATGAAAGGGTACACTCAGAAAGAAGGAATCGATTATGAGGAGACCTTTTCGCCGGTGGCCATGCTTAAATCCATTATGACCCTGCTACCTGTAGCAGCATACCATGATTACGAAATTTGGCAAATGAATGTTAAAACTGCGTTCTTGAACGGAGATCTTAGTGAATATATCTATATGTAGCAACCGCAAGGTTTCATAGTTGCAGGTCAGAAACACATGGTATGTTAATTAAAATGATCCATATATGATCTTAAGCAAGTTTCTAGGAGTTGGAACATCCGGTTTGACTCYAYCGTCAAAAAGTTTGACTTTGAGCAAAATCCAGATGAGCCCTATGTTTACAGGAAATCCAGTGGTGATAAGATTACGTTTCTAGTTCTGTATATAGACAACATTCTACTCATTGGGAATTACGTAGGAATGTTGACTACGGTGAAAGTGTGGCTTTCACAACAATTCTCCATGAATGATCTTGGAGAACTCTCCTATATACTGGGTCTTCGACTCTATAGAGATAGATCGAGGAGGATAATAGGATTATCCTAATCTACTTATATTGACAAGATAGTCAAAAGATACAGCATGGAGAATTCCAAAAAATGAAATGTTTCTTTCAAACATGGAGTCACTCTCTCCAAGGGCAGGTCTCCCAAGACTCTTGAGGAGATTGAGGGCATGAAGGACGTTCCCTATGCCTCAGCTGTAGAGAGCATCATGTATGCCATGCTGTGCACTCGTCCTGACATCGCTCAGGCAGTGAATGTGGTAAGCAGATTCCAGGCCAACCCAGGGCAGGAGCATTGGACTGCTGTGAAAAACATATTAAGTACCTTCGAAGGACAAAAGAGTTTTGTCTGGTATTCGATGGTAGCTCACTACAGATCCAGGAGTATACTGATGCCGACTTCCAATCAGATCCAGATGACAGAAAGTCTTCTTCTGTGTATATTTTCATGATAGGATCGTGTGCTATTTGCTGGAAAAACAACAAACAGGGGTCCACGCGGATTTCACAACCGAAGCCGAATACATTGCCGCAAGTGAAGCTGCCAAAGAAGTCGTATGGATGAAAAAGTTCATTCATGAATTGGGAGTACTTACATCCAGCACATATGGATGAAACCTGTTGGTTTCAGATCTGGTCCGATTTAAGGTTCAAGATTGATACTTGAAAATGCAGTTTTTCTTAAACAGGGAATGTGATTCCCATATGGGAGAAAGAAATTTTTGAAATTTCGCCCTTCCTACCTGCAGGGTTCGGCTATCCATATGATGGATCTTTCATCCCTTCAAGAGACATGCCAACTTATGCCATCAGCCAGCCACAGCCCTCTCGGCTCTCAATAGCCCCTGGCCCTTCACCAAATGAGGGATGAACCTCCTCGGCCCCTTTCCTCAGGCAATGGGGGGCAGGAAATATCTTGTTGTCGCCGTGGACTACTTCACCAAGTGGGTAGAAGCTGAACCCCTAGCCATCATCACAACTCGAGTAGTTCAGAGCTTCTTCTAGAAGAACGTTATTTGCCGCTTCGTCCTCCCCCACATGCTAATCATCGACAATGGCAAGTTGTTTGACAGTGCCAAGTTCCGGGAGTGGTGTGCCTCCCTCAGCATCAAGCAAGAGTACACCTCGGTGGGCTACCCTCAAACAAATAGCCTAGCCGAGGTCACCAATAAAACTATACCGGATGAACTGAAGACCAGACTAGACCGAGCCAATGGCCTATGGGCTGATGAGCTAAGCAGGGTCCTCTAGGCATACCAAACTACACCTCGGACAGCCACAGGAGAGACCCCGTTCGGCCTGACCTATGGCACAAAAGCAGTTATCCAAGCAGCCATAGGATGAAACCTTTTGGTTTTAGATCTGGTCCGGTTTAGGGTTCAAGATTGATCATTGAAAATGCAGTTTTTCTAAAATAGGGAATGTGATTCCCATATGTGAGAGATAAATTTTTGAAATTTCGCCCTACCTACCTGCAGGGTTCGGGTATCTATATGATGGATCTCTCATCCCTTCAAGAGACATGCCAACCTATGCCATCAGCTAGCCACAACCCTCTTAGCTCTCAGTAGCCCTGGCCCTTCGCCAAATGGGGGATGAACCTCCTCGGCCCCTTTCCTCAAGCAATGGGGGGCAGGAAATACCTCGTTGTCGCCATGGACTACTTCACCAAGTGGGTAGAAGCTGAACCCCTAGCCATCATCACAACTTGAGCAATTCAGAGCTTCTTCTGGAAGAACGTTATTTGCCGCTTCGTCCTCCCCCACATGCTAGTCGTCGACAACGGCAAGTTGTTTGATAGTGCCAAGTTTCGGGAGTGGTGTGCCTCCCTCGGCATCAAGCAACAGTACACCTCGGTGGACTACCCTCAAACAAATAGCCTAGCCGAGGTCACCAATAGAACTATACTGGATGGACAGAAGACCGGACTAGACCGAGCCAATGGCCTATGGGCTGATGAGCTAAGCAGGGTCATCTAAGCATACCGAACCACACCTCGGATAACCACAGGAGAGACCCCGTTCAGCCTGACCTATGGCACAAAAGCAGCTATCCTAGTAGAGATTGACCAACCGATGCTCCGAACTGAAGCGTACAGCAAAACCGAGAATAGTGAATCACTTACAGCAAACTTAGATCTGCTGGAAGAAGCCCGAAAGTAGGCACAGATTAGAGTGGCCGCCTACCACCAACGAGTGGCCCGCTACTATAACTTATAGGTGAAAGAAAGACACTACCGAGAGGGAGACCTCATCCTCAAGAAGGTCATGGTCCCTAAACCTGGTGTAGGAAAGTTGGGCCCCAACTAGGAAGGCCCCTACAAAATCAAGCAAATCGTCGGCCCTAGCACTTTTCGTTTGGAACATTTAGATGGAAGACCCGTCGCTTGGACGTGGAACTTGGAGAACCTCTGGATGTATTACCAGTAAACGCAAACTTTGATGAATGAAATGCAAAGTTCCTCTTTGGCTCAATGTTTAGCACGTGTTCTCACTAAGTTCCCAGGACCCCTTGGCTTCGTGACTGGTCAAAGCACGCAGCCTCTTCCAAAGACCATGTGCTTGAGCCAGACCGTCGCCATGGCACATAGTTAGTGGCGTACACCCTAACTTAACACCTCACCAAACTAAAATACATCAAGACGGCTGAGGCATCGCATGCCTCACCACTAGACCTGTTCATGCGTTGGGTAGCCCGATAGCCCGGCCCGCACCTCGGTCGGGCTTGGTCATGTAATTAGGCCCGCAGGCCTGACCTCGGGCCTAACAAAGTAAGCCCGACTATGTTTTCAGGCCAGGCTCGGGATTTGTCAAAAAAGCCCGGCCCGGCCCGACTCAATATTATATATTTTATAAAAGTATAGGCTAAATTTCGGGCTTGGGCCCAGGCTCAGGCTTTGGGCTTTTTATGAGGGTCAGGCTCGGGCTCGGGCCTTAGAAAAATCTGTTAATACAGAGTAAAAGCCCGGCCCAAGCCCGGCCCGACCCGACCCATGAACAGGTCTACTCACCACCCGCCTCGGCGGTGGATGGCCTCCTGGTCATACACACTTAGTGCGATTAAATGAATGGCAACCCTGACCAACTCGGTGGTTTGCCTCAGCCCGAGACCTCAACCTCCCTAGAACGCCACCTCGGCCTCGTCGAAGTAACCACTTGGGAAAGAGACTAGCTACGCGAGCTACACCACAGCCTCAGCCTCCCTCCCATACTTCGACAGACCACCTCGGCCTAGCCTAAGTGAACACCTGGGTAAAAAACAAGCCAGGCAATTTGCACCTTGGTCACATACCTTTGCCTCAACCTCGGCCCCTTAACAATCTAAAGCGAGCGTGTACCTGAAATGAGCCATTACGAGCCATTTTTTGAACAGTGATCTCTTCATTAGGAGGGGCAGAGACCTCTTTGATAAAATATATATAATAAAATTTGTATATATATATATGCAAAAGAGACAAAAGGGGAGAACACATCGTATAAAAAATGCTTGTATTTTTCATTTCGTTCTATGTAAAGCGTTTACAAAAGAATTTACAACCTCGGAGGCCGAGCCCATTTACATCTCAAAATAAAAAAGAAAGAAAAAACACAAGAAGAATCACATCAAGCCCCATATCTAGCCGGGGGAAGGGCAGAACCGACAGCGCCATCAGTAGCCTGAGCCTCATTGGGGGAGTCAGGAATCACCTTCAGCCCCTCAATGTCAAAATCGAGCATCACCTGCAGGAGGGCCTTCTTGGTGTCCTTGATACCATCCAGGTACGAGGTAGAGGCAAACTCCACGAGGACCTGCTGGTACTCGAGTGATTTCGTAAAGGCCTCCACTACCTCGGCCGTTGCCTTAACTACCCGCTTGTCCATCTCTGTCGCGGCCTTCGTAGCCCCCTTCTCCGCCTCGGTAGATCGCCCTTCGGCCTAGGTTGCCCGCCGCTCTGCCTCCTTGACAATTCTCTCGAGGCGAACCCTCTCCTCTTTCTCTTTGACAAGGCGGGCATGCGTTTCCTTCAAGTCGGCCTCCATCTTTGTTCGGATCGTTTATTCATCCTTGTGGGTCCTCCTGATGGTGTCTCGCTTGTCACCGGTAGCGGCGATAGCAGCATTGAACTTTTCCTTCTACTTCTAATGCTTGTCCAGGTGTGACAAAGTAAGGTTCATTCTGTCTCCTAGACAGATGAAGTTAAGACAGGCCTGCAACAAGAGTTATCAGTAAAGACTACATCAAAGAAATAAACACAAGACAAAGCTTGAGAACAAAAATTACCTCGTTCAAGTGGTATAGCCTCTTGTCATAGACGGATTGTGGCACACTATGCATCATTCGAAAGTGATCCCTCGAGAGGATCGCCCCGCTCACCAGGGCCTGGTTGACCCCTTCCTCAATTATAGAGTCCCCCTCGCGAACCGACCACCAGAGGCGGAAGACCTTAGCAGACCCCTCGACTCCTTCGGCGTGCTCCTATGCTGACGAGGGGGCGGATGAGGCCCCGTTGGGTGACCCTTAGGGCGGGGCTTCTTCACGGCGTCCCCAGCCGGACGCTCGATGTTGGACCACCTTCTTTGGCGGCTGCTCTCTCAAGGACCCTTCGGTAGGCCTCTTCTTACCCGCCTCAATCCCCTCTATGGGCTTCTTCGACGTCTCGGCCAGCTTCTGGGCCCCCTCGGTCGGCCTCTTCCCCTTGGCAGGGACTTGTTGAGTTGCCCCCTTGGCGGAGACTTGTTGCTGAGTAACCCCCTTGGTGGGGGCTGATGCCCTCTCATCCCTCGCGGGCTCATTCTCGGCAGGCCTCCTCGACGTCTTCCCTCCTGCCTTCTTCCCCACCTAGGCTTTTTGCTTAGCACAGGCACTCTCGAGTAGCAGCTTTTTGGCGTGCATTGGTACCTCTACAAAAGAAAAACCATGAGTTAGTACACCAGACGAAGATGAAGGGAATGTGTAAAAAACTAAAAAATGCTTCCTTGGCACATAGGGTTATCAACCGGTCTCCCCCTCCATGGTTTCAAGTAGTACATGCTGGCCTCAGAAAAATGCTTCCTTGGCACATACAAGGCATGGAATATCTTTGGGGTCAATTCCAGGTCCCGAAGTCGACACTAGCAAGGCTACGAGGGTCCTAACGGAATTGGGAACGAGTTGGCTGATCGTGATGCCATACCACTCCAACAGCTCAGAGATCAAAGGGTGAAGAGGGAACCTAAGACTGAACTCTAAAAAATGTTGGTATATACAAATTTCCCCCTCCTCAAGGGTCCATGGCCAGTCACCAAGGTAAGGAACCCAAAGCTGGTAAGACTGAGGTATGTGAAACCTCCTAGCCAAGGCCTTCACTTGGTCCACCTCCAGAGTGTTGTCAAACTTCGAACGTGGGATATCAGCCACTGCCACGCTTTGGGCAGCGTTTTTGACCATCATCCCCGGGACGGCTTCCGGGATCTGCTCCCCATCGGCTCGGGGTGACCCCTCTACCTCCCTCAGCATCATAGATACGGCACTCTCACAGGGAGGGTCATCACCTCGGCGGCTGCCCTTGGCACCCCCAGAGGCAACCCTCTCCATCAGCACCATTACCTCTCGCTGAAGGGGAAAAACGGTCAACGAACCTAAGGAAGAAAGTGGGGAAGGAGTTTGAAGAGAGCTCCCTTTCTACCATTTGAAAGTTCATAGCACTTGAGGCCAAAATCTGAGAAAGACATGGTTTGAGAGTTACCTAAAAAACGAAGGAGAGAAGAGTGAAGACAAGGTGTGTCAAAGGATTAAAGGTTTGGGAGCAGAGTTCACTCGATAACAAGGGTGCCTAGAGACAAATGACAGAGAAAAATCGCCACTAGGGCCCCTATTTATAGAAAAATGAACGGCTCAGATCCCGCCGGATCCAATGGTCGTGAGGCCTTCGCCTCCACTAACCATCTACGTATGCGATGAATTTGTTGTTTCTTTTAATAATAATCGCATTACTAAAGAAGACAGAATAACCATCCGCACACAATTTTGAGACAGAAATCAAAGTTCTTCTTAAATTTTGTACATAAAGGCAATCTTTCAGTACAATTGTTCATTCTCTAAAAATTAACTCCACGGTTCCTATGGCCGCGGCTGCAACACTTGCAGAAGTCCCCAAGTAGAGCATAACTTCTCCTTCACTCAGCCTTCTGCTTACCTTGAACCCTTGCAGTGAGTTACACGCATGAGTTGAAGCCTCGGAGTCAATACACCAGGACGCAAAAGCTACCAATAAATTGGTTTCTATAACACAAGATTCGAAATTACCTTTCTTGGACTCCAGGTAGGCAGGACAGTTCCTTTTCCAGTGGCCGGTCTTCTTGCAAAAGTGACAGGCATCTGATGCTTTGTCTTTCTTCTGCTTCTTACCCTTACTGGCTTTCTTCTGAGGCTTCTTTGCCTTCCTCTTTCTCTTGCCCGTCTTGCTAACTTCAACAAGCATAGCTACAGGCTCATCCTTTTCAATCAGTTCTTCTGCTCGTTGCAACATATTGTTGAGCTCTTGTAAGCTGACATTCAGCTTGTTCATGTTATA